>JARVZY010003474.1:0-28127 GCA_030686995.1 Artemisia argyi | reverse complement strand
GGAATTTAAACAGCTTCATATACGATTTTTTGCAAATTGATAAATAAAATAATAATATCTATGGAGTTCATCAAGTAGGTGGTCTCACCAAACCTCCACCTTTATCGTCACCAAAATCGGCTGCTCGAGTGTCTTGTGCCTTAACATGGTCAATATCTTCATATACATAAAAAAATATGGAAGTGGACATTAAGAAAAGTCACATGTTATTAATAAAGCAGTCAAATAAGCAGAAAATTCTACCTTGATTATACGCCCAACTATCTCAAGCTTTCTGTTTAAACTTTGTGTGCTTTTGAATGCTCAAGTTAAGCAAACTTCAATATAGAAGGAAGAAGGGTTATATGTCTATGTTAATGAATAAAACACTGATGGAATAAAATGATTAATTGATAAAAACACTGACTTGAATAAACCCAAAGCCTTTACAACCTCCGGTTTCAGAATCCGTTGGCGATTGCACTAACTCTACTGGTCCAAATGCTTCAAAAATCTAGAGATGAGTCATAAATAAACAATAAAAAAACAAAATACTCACTCACTTTCGAGTATAACTGGTGCAACTTTTAAACTAATCTTCAAGCTTTTTACCTTAAGATTCATGGCTTGAAAATGTTATCACCTGAAGCAATGACATCTTCATCACCAATAATGTTGCATCATATACACAAATAGTTGGTGAACAAACATGGAAGATACTTAAATATTTGGTTTCATTTACTCATTTAATAAAACACTTTGCTATTGTGGCCAATGGCGGATCTAGGATTTTCCAAGGCGGGGGCATTTTTTTTTTTTTTTTTTTTTTTTTTTTTTTTTTTTTTTTTTTAAATTCGTGATGCACGTTAATAAAAATGTCATATATATATTTTTTTACACTTAAAACTAAGGTTTTTATATTTTTGGCTTCAAGGTGGGGGCAATTTGATTTTTTGGAGGGGTGCACTTTAATAAAAAGGTCCATTTTTTTTTTTTTTTTTTTTTTTTTTTTTTTTTTTATTTATTTTTTTTAACACTAAAATCTGAACTTTTTCGACGAGTCGTGGAGGGCACCGCCCCCCCAAAGTCAAAGCTTGGGTCCGCCCCTGATTGTGGCTATAATCAATGATCAACTGTGAATGCGTTTCACAGTTTGTTAATGAATGCATTTCATCGAACAGATTGTGCGCATACATACTAACTATTTTTAAAAAGAAAATAACTTTCTTATAATTAGTCTATAACAAACTTCAAACACGTTATCAAAGTGACGAACATACATTTTATTACAATACCTAACATTAGGAAAATAAAATTCCAAGTTCTTAGCGAACATACATTTTAAAAACAACACAGACAAAAGAAAACCCATGTATGAGATTGCTTATTTATAGTTTTTTATAAGGCCTTTTGGAATCGCTTATTTTAAATGATTTTAATCCACATTCAGTTCAAAAACAAATCCCAAACACTGCTATATATATATATATATATATATATATATATATATATATATATATATATATATATATATATATATATATATATATATATATATATATATATATATATTTCTCTCTCTAGCAAAAATAAACGGGAATTTTCAATCTATTATTCAAGTATCTCTAACTAACCTTAATAAATATTGCAACATCTCCATCTTCCATCATAGATGTCGCTAGGGCCGGCTTTGAGGGTGTGCAAGGTGAGCGACCGCACAGGGCCCCAAAATTTTTAAGGGCATCAAAATTTGTCCCATTAATAATTATATGCATGTGTACGCATATTTTTCACAAAGAAAAAAGTATTTAGATGAGAAAGTATATTAAATGAGTAATATGTTAGAACATTTAGCTAACTAATTGCATTATATCTTATAAGTGGTGACACTTTATATATAACATTCCTTATCGAAAGACCTCATTATTTAATTTTGTCCAGGGCCCTCAAAAATTTCGTAAATTCATGGGACGGCCCTGATGTCGCCGCCCACCATCGCTTCATCTAATCAACTTTTCATATTTTTAAAAGAATATAATTCATCTAAATGCGTTTTCAAAATTTTTAAATCTTATATAGTGAAGAAGAATAATTACCTTTTTAAAGAATTTAAAAACAGAAAAGTAGAAAAAATTTCTACAACTAAATGCTAGTTTTTCAACTTTTAAATCTTTTACTCCAGTATAATTAATTAAATTGATGTAAGTCTGAATAAATATTGCTAACTTGAACACGTACGTACATTAAACTTTTGTAATTATAAAAATTATATGCATGTGAAGTTTTTAAACAGTACAAAGATAAACTTCTTTAGCAGTAAAAGGACAGAGTAAAAAGGCTTAGAAAACTTCATCCAAGTTAGAATTATACAGGCCGCTCTACGGTCGAGTTCTACGTTAATGCATCATATAATTTTCTGTGTATCCCTTAACCTTCCTCACCGTTTTGTTGAGATGACTACTAGTGATACGTATTTTGTGAATTGTAACATCGAGAGTATGAGACCATATAATACTATCTCCGTCTCATAATTATTGTCAAAGTATTGACTTTTAAACTCTTTATTTCACAACTTTCACCTTAAATATTTTAATTTTGGCGTACGATACTTGATAAAAATTATATCAATAAAAATACATTTAAAACTTAATCAATTTATATATTTTCATCATGTAATATATAACCCAAATAAAAATATATAAGGTTAATGTTGAAAACTAAAGATTTAAAAAATTAATAGTGGACAATAATTATATGACGGAAGGAGTAGTTGTGATTAAAAGTTAATTTAAACCGAACTCTAATGCCAAAATCAACCAAAATAGATACTTAAAAAAAAATAAAAATAAAAATAAAAAATTGGCTCTTTGATTTATTTTCTGAAATTTAAAATTCTAATGATCAAAGTGTTACTTTCAAGTTATTATACGCTCAATTTATAAGGTTTTATATATATATATATATATATATATATATATATATATATATATATATATATATATATATATATATATATATATATATATATATATATATATGGGGAAAACATAGCTACAACACAATGTAGCCAATTGGCTACATTTTCTTTGAAAAAAAAGGTGGGGACAGGGGGAAAATATGTGTCAGGGTCTAACCGCAGGGACTGAACTGTACATTATTAAAAGTTTTTTCAAAGGAATTGTAGCCAACTAGCTACAATTAATTGTAGCTAACATTTTCCCTATATATATATATATATATATATATATATATATATATATATATATATATATATATATATATATATATATATATATATATATATCGCATATCATATTTCTCCAAGATGACATATCAAAGCTAAATTTGTGTGCACTAAAGTTTGCAAAAAACGTAAATCGTAAAGAAGTGTATAAGATTTACAAGAACATGGTGTATATATGAGCAAATAACAAAAGAATGCATCGAATTTAATATTTTTTGTGATTATGCGTAGATAACTATTTTTTTATTGTATGTATTAAACTTTCAAATTTCGATCATTTTATTTATTTTGTGATTATTTTGTCATGTAAAATGATAATTTTACCTTTCGAAATTTGAAAAAAAGTAAAGGTAAAATGGTTACAAAATAAACACAATGATCGAAATTTAAAAGTTCGGTACATAAAATAAAAAATAAAAATAGTTGTTTACATACAATCACAAAAATAATCATATTCGATGCATTTTTTGTCATTTGCCCTATATATATTAGGCTACTAGATTCTGAAAATGAACATCGTGTTTATGTTCTTTTTTTTATAGGTGTGGTATCTAATGGGCTTATTATAAGTTCAAAATTTACTAAATTGGTGAACCATTAGATTTGAGCTATAAAATAAGGTACTTATGCATCATAGAGAAAAGTTTAATATATACCGCAAATTCTTTATAAATCAATGAACCAATACTTGTTTTTCATTTTTTTTATCAAAAAGAAAGAGAACACGACTTTTGTCTTTTTTTTTTTTTTTTTTTAATTTTTTTTTCAAATAGAAAAATAAACATCTCACAAACCGTTAATCATTATGCGAAAAAAAAAAAAATCATACAAACACAACGAGATTTAAATCATCTTTTTATAAAAGGACACTTAATCACATATAATTTGTTATATTAAAATCACATGTGATTTGTGAAATAACATTTCCTGCCATGCAAATCACATCTTATTTGTGAAATCACATGTGATTTCTAACATTAAGGGTGAGCACAAAAACCGAAAAACCGAATCGAAACCGAAAAAACCGAAAAAGCCGAACCGAGAAAACCGCCCCATTTGACAAACCGATGGTGGTGGTTTTGAATTTTATAAAAACCAAATGTTTGGGGCAATTTTTGGTTTCATAAGAAAAACCGAACCGAAAAAACCGCCCCGCTCCACCTTTATATAATTTTATCTATATAAGAAAGTTGCAATTAAATTTTGAAGATTTGATTATACAACTTTATCTATTAAAAAATAGTGTTGTTTATTGTCTATACCTTCAAATTTGTTATATTTATAGATGTTATATCTTTGTTTTCGAACAGTAGTTTTCTTTGAATGTTTTTGCAAACAAAAAGTGTAAAGCCGCAAAGACCATCATTTTATATTTTAGAAAATGTTTGGTTGTTTTGTACGTTTTTTCGAAGCTTTTGATTACCGGATATTATGCAATTGTTGATATTTGTTTAAATATTTTTGCTTGAAACTTGGAATCGTAAACTTTATATAAGATTGAAACTTGATTGTTTTCAAGTAAGAAAAAACCGAACAAAACCGAAACCGAACCGATTCAATGTCAAAAACCAAAAAACCGAAACCGAATAAACCGAAACCAAACGGTTTTTAGTTTTCAAAAACCAAAATATATGGTTCGGTTTTTGATTTTACCATAAAACCGCCCCACCCCGCCCCATGCTCACCCCTATCTAACATACAAATCACATGTAGTTTCCAGACACAAATTTTAATACTAAAACAAAACTCGAAAAAAAGTTCGTCAAAAATATATCGAAGTTCCCGTCTACTGAAAGATTAAAAATATTCTCGTCGCGATGGTTTATTTTTTGTCGCTTAACGATGTACCGTTTGCAAGATATTTTATTTTTTTAAAAATGTGGATTTATTTTTTTATTTTTTTAGTATTTTTTATTTTTTATTTTAATCTTAATATAAGAAAAATGGATGGTTAGAATTGGTTCATTATATATATAAAAAATATATCTAAATATAAGTGTCAATAAATTATTGAGTACACTGCAAAAAATGCAAATAATGTCCTCGAAATTTTTTTTTTTTGCAAATATTGTTCTTAACCTTTTGGGTTTTTGCAAATAATGCCCTTTGCGTGTTACTGTTCATGCAAAAATGGTTTTTTGGCTAACGCTCGTTAAGAAATCTCGTTAAATGCCATGTGAAATGACTATTTTACCATCTTTTTCTTCAATAATCGCAATTCCACCCTTTTCCCTTCTTTCCCGCTGATTACGTCAAATAGTCCTGATATTTAAGTGTCAATTTTCCCCTATTATGCTCATTTATTCTACTCATATTATGGATATATACTTTGATTTCTTTACATTTTGTATCCAAGATACTAATGAGCATAGAAGCTAAAGAGACGAGAAATTTGGAAAGAATGTGCAAAGATAGACAAATTATAGTGTGCTAGAAGAAACTACGGCGTAACATCATCTCTCAACTACGCCGTAGCTAGATATTTTATTAAGAAGACCAAAGTCAACTCTGATCAAGAGTTACGGCGTAACCAAACCTCTGGTCTACGCCGTAACATATTCAAGTCTTCAACTAAACCTTCAGATGGAAGGCTACGCTGTAACATAGCTAGGGACTACGGTGTAACAACAACTACGAAAGTAATTCAAGATCCAAGAAATCAGCTACGGCGTAACATGTTTCATAACTACGACGTAGAAGAAGCCCTAATATTGGAGTTACGGTGTAATGCTTCTTCAACTATGCCGTAACCTCCAAATCTGGATAAGATTACACTAGCTACAGCGTAACACATTTCTCAGTTACGACGTAGCAACGATCGGGCCTATAAATACAGCCCTAATTTCTGCATTTGATATACAACTTTCTCACACACAAAATCAGAGATCGTTGGAGCATTCAAAAGGCCCTTCTACAGCAGCATACGGAGCCTTTCCAAGGGAGAAATCACGCCTCAATCACCATAAGTTTTAGCATTTCATCTTCAATTTCACATTTCGAATTCATGACTTGTATAAACATTGTTTCGAGTGTTCTATTGAATAGGATTGGCTAAGCACCTCTGGTGCTAGCCTAATTATGAATCCTTTATTGCTTTAATTATGCTTTCGTACTTTTCTTAATGCTTTTACGTGTGTGCATGCTTAGTTTATCTTGTGACCCTTTAATTACGGTAGTTTTGAACACTCGATTATACCTAGTATGCTGGAGGAATTGACCACAGGATCCAGGCGTAGTTGGGTTGCAAGGATGTGGTTGGGATGACAACTAACTATGGATCTTGTGTGCAATTTGACCATAGGACCAATTTCCGGGGTGGACAATCTTAGGTAGTTAAAGTATGGCCTATGATCGTGACAACGGGCCATAAAAGATAAGTCTAGCATGTAGTAGCAGTTAATGACTCAAATTCATCTACCATACGTCAGCTTACTAGCAAAGGGTAGTGCATGTGGTTCTGATATTGACTCATTGACTCTGGAAGAATACCTTGTTATGACTAGAGATGAGCGAAGACTGGGCCTTATGAGCCATTGATTGGAGCGGATATTCAGTTTGAGATCAAGCCGCAATTTATGAGGGAGCTGAGAGAGAAACCATTCGTTGGACTCAAGACGGAAGATGCTTATGAGCACGTGGAAAATGTGCTTTATATCACTAACCCCTTCAATATCCCTGGGGTCTCTCATGATGCTGTAATGCTTCGAGTGTTCCCTATGGCACTAACTAGAGCCGCACGAAGATGGATTGATAGGTTGCCATCTGGAACCATCAACACTTGGAATCTCCTTAAGAAGAACTTTATTCAACGTTTCTGACCTCCTTCTAGGGCAACAAAACAATTAGAGGAGATTCATTATTTCAGACAAGAAGCCGACGAGACATTGTACCAAGCTTGGGATAGGTACAATGATCTTCTATACAGGTGCCCGACACATGACTTGAACAACCAGCAGAAGGTAAACATATTTTATAAAGGGATCAATATTGCAACAAGGCAGATGATCGATTCCCAAGGACCTATCCCGGGAATGACTCCTGCTCAAGCCCTTGATGTAATTCAAGACATGGCTGACCACTCTAAAAAATGGCATGATGGAGGAAGCACCAGAAATACTGGAACAGGGTTGGAAGGTATGAACGCTCTTACAAATAAGCTTGAGAATCTAGGTAGGGAAATGAAGAAACTCAAGGAAAGCGTGCACGTCATCCAAGTTGGATGTGATATTTGCGAGGGAGCTCACCTTGCAAAAGACTGCCCCTTAACTGAGGATGAGAAAAAGGTTGAGGAAGTCAAGTATGGAGATGGAAGACCTTTTCAGGGAAATGGTAACGGATATCGAATGGGAACACAGGTATTCAATTCCCGATACAACAACCGACCCTCTTATGGTGAAAGGAGATCATCTCTTGAAGAAACCATCAACAAATTCTTGGAAGAATCAGCTAAGAGAGAAGTCGAAAGAGAAAATTGGCTAAAAGGTTTTCAAGATGGGACTGACGCTAATCTAAAATATCATGATGAGACTTTAAAGAACCTTGAGGCAAAAATCGAATTGTTATCCAAAGATGTGCAGGAACAAATGGTAATTGAGAAAGCTAAGTTTTGCGTGGTTGTACCGGTGGACAAGGAACATCTTGATACTATCTCCAAGTATCTTTGTATGACAGAACTGAGTTACGCCGTAACGCACCTACACAATTACGACGTAACAAAGAACCAGAGGAAGCAGGTGCCACAATATCTATGGAGGATGCTACGGTAAGAAACGAGGAGCTGAAGATTGTCACTAGTAACCCAAGAGCTGATTTCGTTAAACACAAGGACTTGCCTAGAGTCACACCTATGCTTGAAACAAGATACCATTGGTGTATTGCCATTCCGGTAGAGAATAGGTGGTCTCATGACCTATGGCCCGCATGCAACCCAAGCAAGAAGCTTTGTGATGGGGGTGAAAATGAAGAAAAGTTGAAAGTGTAGGACCCTAAAATACTATATCTAACACAAGTTTATTAAAGATTAGAGAGAGAGAGAGAGAGAGATAGATAGAGAGAGAGAGAGAGAGAGAGAGAGAGAGAGAGAGAGAGAGATAGAGAGAGAGAGAGAGAGATGGTAACTTCTAGAGAGAGAAAGAAATATGTATTAGATTAAGAGAGAGAAACACACATAGAAGCACCCTTTAAGCAACACCTCCAAATGGGAGCATTTGAGGGTATTTATAGGTAAGATAAGAAGATGGGTCGGGCTTGGGCTTTTGTAATGAACAATACCTAAACTAATACAATATTAGATTAAACCAAGCTCGTTTATCCTTAACTAAACTACAAGACTATTACAATATTATTACAAGACTAAATGACTTAATAAATGATCATCACTTCTATTTCTAACAATTTCCCCCTAAGGGGCGATCATTGAGATCTCTCTTTGATTCCATTGATGATCAACACTTCTATTGCTAACAGGTTTAGTGGTGGATTAGACAAGTAGGTGATGCACCTACTTGTGTGGGTGCTTAGAGGTGTTAGGGTGTGTGCTTGGGTATGACTAAGGTGTTAGGGTGTTAGGTTGAGGTGCTTATGTTTAGGTTTTACTTGTTTTAGTTAAGTTTAGACCTAGTTTTACTTATTAAGTGTTTTAGGTTTTACCTAAGGTTTAGTGCCTAAGTTAAGTTCCTAAGAGTGTCTAGTGACTAATCCTAACTCCTAAATGGTTTATTCTAAGTAAGGGTGGGAAAGGTTTGGGAAGGTTTGACCTAGTTTTGTAACCTAAATGACCTAAGTGTGTTTAGTGAGAGACTAGGGTTTATCCTATGGTTTAGTGCCTAGACTAATGTCCTATGAGTGTCTAATAACTATTCCTAAGTTCTAAGAGGCTTATACTAAGTGGTAGTGACCTATGGGGAAGTTTTGGGATGGTTTAGACCTAATTCTAGTTAATTATGACCTAGTTATGGTTTTGGGCTTATGGGGTTTGTATCTAAGTTCTAAAGAGTTTATTTTATTCTATAGCCTAATGGTCCTAATATATCCTAATATTCCTAAGGAAACTCATACTTTAGCCTTGGACACATTCATACTTGTTAAACTAAGCATATAGGTTCAAATAAGCACAGAATCCTACTTAAGTTTTAGTTAGTGTTTATTAGGGTTTTGTATTATGTTTAGTGTTTTAGATTGGTGAATTACTTATTATGGTGTTGTTATGATTTTATGCTTGACATACCTAGGGTTTATAGGATGTGAGTGTTGAGTTATTTGGCTTGTTTGGATACGTGAGCAGGTCTAGTGAGTCATGCAAGTAATAGTGCATATAAAAAGCAAAAATTTACCTGTGAAATACCTACTATAGGTATTTGCAATGGGAATGATAGTAACGGATGTTTGTGGGTTGTTATATATGTAGACTTTGATTAGGCAAAATGTATAGCTACCAGGATGTTTGTAACAGGGTACATAGTCTTCTTAGGTTGTTGTTTGGTTTCCTGGAAAAGTAAAAAATAGTTTATTTTAGCCAAATCTTCCCGGGAGGCTGAATATAGGAGCTATGTCAATTATTTTATTTAATGTTGTTGACGAATTTCAAAGTCAAACATTCTATACCAGTGAATATGTTTTCTGATATTAGTGCAACAATGGAGATTGCTGCAAATTCTGTTTTTCATGAAAGAACAAAGCATTTTAAATTTGATCTCTATTTCTTAAGAGAAAATATTGCAGATAGAATTTTCAGAATTTGCATAGTTCCTTCTAAGGATAATGCTGCTGATATTTTCACTAAAGGCTTGTAGACTGCTAAACATAAGAAGTTGTGTGATATGTTACATCTGCTTAACTTGTACCAGCCTTAGATTAAGGGGTGTATTGAAAATAATGTTTAATCTAAGTTGTTACAAGTTGAAGGGTTTGGTTGTCATTTATGAAAGTGTGTTTTGTATAGTGTTGGTTACTTTTGCAAGTTTTGTCAAAGTTTAAGGGTGTTACTTGTACTTGTGTTGGAAGTGAAAGGGCTAAAGGAAAACATCTCAAGACCGAGCTATACATAGATTTTTTTTTAATAACTTATATTTTACTTTCTCTCTCAAAGTGTGTGTTCTAGGTGTGATTAGTATGTTATGGTTTGATCTTTTAGTGTAATTTTTCTTCTTTCTTTGTATGTTTTGAACTTAAAATATCACATCATAACGTACTTAATATGTCCTAAATAAAAAATAAAAGGAAAGTTTGGTTGAATTAAAACTGATTTTGTGAATCTTTAGGGTTGTTTCAAAAGTTTACGGTTATCTTCGCCCTTAATTGTTTTATGATTTTATCACTTTTCTTTAACGTAGAGAAGTTTTTGAAGAGGAATTGCCATTTGTTGAAACATGTATATTTGATTGTGATATTTATGAGATCGTGAGTGTTTGAAAAGATGATGTATACTTAAGTTAATACATATATATGATGTATTAGACGAGTACCCCGTGCATAACAACGAGATTTTATAGGAGCAGATAGTTAGATATTTTAGTTACACAAATGATATTTTGGTTAAGTATTTTAACCAAAATATCACAATAATTATCTGCCGCTATAAAATTCTGTTGCTATGAACGGGTACTCGTCTAGTAATTATACTAAGACCAATATTATATCTAGGATGAAATCTCTTTTATTAATGTGACTATATCATAATAACCTATAAAAGTAAAAGACTTATTTTTCGTTAGTTTTGGGGATGAAATCATCTTTAAGGATGTAGTGATGCAATATCGGGTAATTTTAAGACAAATAAATGCTAGAGACAATGAAAGATAAATAAAAATAAAGTAATGTATTTAAAGGAAATATAGAAAAATAAACTAAAATCACACGAAATTGATCAAAATGGAACCATCAACACACGTCCACCTATAGCCCGAACTTTTAGTCGATAATCAGCTTATTTAGTTTTATATTATCCGACTGATCATTCATGTAACTCACTACTAGAAAAAGTTCCTTTACCGCCAGAAAACCCCCTAGGAAATCCATCACAAAAAGCCTTTAGCGTTGAATTTCCGATGAAAAAATCCCAAAGGAAAACCATGCTTGGAAACGCTTAGTGACGAAGCTTTCCGACGTATTTTAAAAGATTCCGACAGATATTTTCCCTAGGAAATCCATCACATTTGATCCAAACCAAATGACAAAATGGCCACTGATTTCCTACTGAATTTGTTAGGGACTTTCAATGACAGAAATTGTTTCCTAGCGATTTCCAAGCATATTTTACTTCGATTTCCTAGTGATTTCCTTGCAAGTTTCATTTTTTTTTCCAATAGGAGTTTCCTACGATAATTTAGTTTTCCGCAAATAATCATTAAAAGATCAATGCATGAGATTAAATACCTAATACACAATCAACAAATGTCAAATCACGAAACTACATTTCATTCATAAAATCCTAATCGGAGCTTATAAAACAATATCCAAAAAAGCTCGGACGTAGAAAGTGTTTCTGGTCATGTTAGCAAAAGATACATATTTGACGGTATCTAGATATCCATGTTCAAACTTTCTAGAAACAAAATTTAAGTTTGGTGATACCCGATAACTAACTAACTAGGAGGTGAAGAACGTGGCGGTATTAGAGGTTTAAGCATGTTAGCAATGTCTTTTACTTGCTCCTATGTTCTCAGCTGCTCTTTTCCGCTCCTCAACAGCAAGTTGCAACTCCTTGGCAACTCGTCCCATTTTTGTGACACCTATTCAACCTACAATATTAGCCATGAACAACCAAATAACTACCATACCAGGAACCTCAAATACCTGACAGTAAATAACTAAACAACAAGAGGCAAAAGTAACCAATTTTTTTTTTTTTTTTTTTTTTTTTTTTTTTTTTTTTAGTTTTATTTTTTAATAAGAAAACTGAATTTTCATTTCATTTCAATATTGGATTACAATAAGATGACAGGTGTTAATATAAATAATGCGTAAAAACGTTATTAATATTTCTCGATATCCCTATGTTTTGACAATCACAAAATCTTAAATCATTAAACGTAAAATTATTACGTAAAAAAATATTTAGTGACAAAATATCATTATATCCAACTTAATCACTTAAGGTATGAATAAACAATTGCCTAACCCATTTTATGATCAAATGAAGGTTTATTTAATTACTCCCTTCGTCCCAAATTTATTGTCCACTATTGACTTTTTTAGTCTTTCTTCTTCAACTTTGACTTTAAATATTTTTGTGGGTGTTATATAATATTTGTTGCAAATATATAAATAGATTGTGTTTTAAGTGTACTTTTCAATGGTATAATTTTTCATCAAATATTATATAATAAAAAATATATATTTATGGTCAAAGTTGAACCATATTGACTTTGAAAATTCAAACTGGACAATAATTTTGGGACGGAGGGAGTATTACAAATTAAATAAAATGGTTTAAACATTTTATATATTTAGTAAAACACTTTTGGTAATTAAAGGAAAATGTTTAATTCATAATAAATATATGAATTCGAAATTTTAACTAAAATCAGTTAAATTTTCACCAAATAAACTTTCCCCAGAAAAGACAAAGATTGGCCGTTACAGGAGGGCTGCACCCTTAATTATAAGGGGCGGCCCCCATAATTTTAAGGGGGCCGGCACGCTCCTGTTGTCAGAAATCTTTGCCTATAAATACTGGTTCAATCCTGCATTTTTTCCTTACCTTTTGCACTATAACTTTCTGTCCAAATCATCTTCCTAAATCCTTTGATAATAAGATTATAAGTTTTTGTTTCAAGTAATCCAATCCCTCATCGCTCAAAGTGAAGAGAAGAATACTCCTTCAACATCTAGTTAAGAAGTATTGTAGATGTGTGAATATTGTTAGTAGTTGTGTATATTACTTGTAAAGGTGTAGAAGTTTTTTGTAATAGGTAGATTTAGGTGTGTTAGTAGTGTAGAGAAGTAGTGAAGAAGAAGTTGTGTTGTGAAGTAGAAGAAGTAGTGTTTTGAAGAAGAAGAAGTAGTGTAGTGAAGGAGAAAGGTGTGGTGTGAAGAAGTTGTGAAAAAGGTGCGTCGTGACTAGTGGTGTGAGATTGGTTCTAGCTACGATTATAACTCGACATTTAGCTTAGTGTCGTTAATTGGTGTAAGCAAAAGTCGTTTAAGGTTTCTCCGCCAAAAGGGAGTTCGTTGATTTAGTGAAGAAAACTCTCGAGTAGGTGACTCGAGGAGTGGAGTAGGGAGAGGAAGGTGTCCTTGTAGCCGAACCACTATATATCTTCTGTGTCTTGGTTTGATCCTTCCATCTCTTATTTATTATTTTATCTACATCATTTTTACTTACGTAGACATAGACATTTACATATTGTTACAACTTATCATATTGTGCTAATATTGATTTCACATAAAGATCAAACTAAAACTTCATTCACAAAAATAAAGCTTTTACAAACTACATAAAAGGATAAAATAAATATATACACATATACATGTTCAATTGATCATTTCGATCAAGTATAGTTTTCAAAACTAATCTTTAATTGAAGTTATCTTTTGACAACCATTTTATAAATAGAAAACGACATAAAACTATTCAAACCCCCGCTCCCCTTCTAGTTTCCACAATTGGCATCAGAGCTACGTTGAACAAGACTTTTAAAATAAATTGTATTTTAAAACTTGAAATCGATCTATGGAATCGGAAAAATATTTAGAAGGAAACATGATATTTAAACCACCATATTTTGAAAATGATAATTTTTGTGAATGGAAAAATAAATTTGAAAATTATGTGAAATCAATAGATCAAGATCTTTGGCACATCATTTCAATTGGTGATATTCAAACAAAAACGGATTTTGAAAATCAATACAATTACCTCCAAACAAATATTGATAAAAATACTAAAGCCAAACTAATGATTTATAAAACTCTACCAAGAGTTGAATACGAAAGAGTATTCTTTTGTAAAGCGACAATTGATTTTTGAAAATATCTTTTAAACTTTCACCAAGGAAAATGTCGAGCCAAAGATGATAAACTTGATGTTGCACAAGAATTAATTGTTCTAGAAAATTTAATAGACAAACATTTAGTTGAAGTAAATACAAGTACTACTAGTTCAAATACGGTCATTGAAGGTATCAATGACGAAGAATACATGAGCCAAATCCGAAGAAAGATTATAAATGAAACATGGAGCGACATGGACGGTGAACAGGATCATTATATAGCATGTGAAGATTGTGAAGCATATAAAGCCACAAATGAGGTACAATCCGAAAACAAACATTTTTGCTATGATCAATTCATATTAGAAATTTGAAAGTTAGAAAACAACTTCAAATGTTTTTGCAACATAGACTCAAAAATCACGTTTAAAAATGAAACTTCAACATTTACTGAAGAAAATTTTGAAAAAGGAATAACTTTAGAAGATAAAATGTCTAGACTTGAAAGTAATACTGAAATTGATCTTCAATGTAAAAATTGCCAAGACTTCAAATTACAAATTAGAAAGGAAAATGAAAAAGGAAAAATACTAGCTAAATTTGAAAATAGTTCCAAATCTCTAATATGCTTACTTAATATTCAAAAGGGTTTTGATGGCAAAACCGGCTTAGGATTTAATGCTAATGATACTTCGACAAATAAATCAAAGTAAATAAAGTTTGTGAAACCTAGTGGAGAAATTTAGAAAATTACTCTAGTTATAATAATTGTTTATCTCTTGAGACAAGAAAGCCATTATCATTATGTGAAAACATATTGATAAGGAATTCTTGTATTTGTTATCAACATCTATACCATATGCATTTTAAATGCAATAGATGTTGTAACTAACCATCTAGGACCCATAAGATTTTGGGTACCAAGTTATTTTACATGTTAGGTGTCAAAATCACGAGGTTGGCACACTTGCATATACGTGAAGTTTGGTGATCCATTATGACATGCATTTAAACCTTCAAGTAATTATGCTTCAAGAACTTGCTTGCGATACTATGGTGTTGTCTTGTTTTGTGTATTCTATTGCGTTGCTTTCTCTCTACGGTCTTCTTGGGAATTCGTTGTTTCTTCTTTTCACAAGCTCGTAAGTCTTATTGAGTTAAATCAATTAAAGACGCAAGGTATGTTTTCTCTTTTTATAACTCAAACTTCCAAAATTTTTGATTATATGTCCTTGTGTTGATATTGTTAATTGAATAACTAACATTTCGGTTATATTCACTAAACCCCTTAAGCATGAACTATTTAATCACTTGCGTTTAGAATTAGGAATGATGGAGCAAATTGACAAAATTCTATTGCATTTTCACTAATTACTTATTTGTATAAAATTGCTTTCTTTTCTTTTCTTCATCTCTGAGTCTAGGTATCTATTTCACACAAAATTGAAGATTGGGCATTTTACATTGCATAAACATTTTCATAAAACCCAATCTATCTAATCTAAACAATTCTCACTTCTAGGAGACACATGAAAATCATTTCTCTTCGTTCTTGCATTGTTGAATAATGCTAAAAACTTTCTTTAAAAATCATGCATGAAAGTTCACATGAATTGTCAAAATATATAATCTAATATATATTCTTGGCAATCATGGGTCAAGCAAATTGGATCAAGGAGAATGTGGATTGCTTCTTAGGATATATTCATCTTTGCACTAAGAGTCGAAGCAATCGCATCTTCACAAATGTTGCATATAGGCACACACTAGAACAAAGTCAAGAATCAATTTGTCATATTTGTTCCATCAATAGCTTCCCACTCACTAGTTGCCTTTACCCTTACACTAAGTTAGTTGGCTTAGGAAATATAACTTACTTATTTGCTCTTTTACATTATTGTCTTTGCATGAAATTATATTATATGCTTATTTGCCTACATATATACTTTCCATGCATACTTCATTAAGATAATGCATGCTTAGTTGCCTAAAGAGATAAACTTGCCCAAAACCAAACCTCCAAACAAATATCTTTCTGAAAGAATTTCTGCAATAAACTCATTTCTGGCAATCTGGGAACCAGGCCCTGGGCGGCCCCCATAATTATAAAGGGTGGCCCCCTTAAAATTAAAGGGGCCGGACATTAATTAAGGGGGCCGGCCACCTGAAGGGCGAGGTTCCCTGTTTGACTTCTGCTTTTTAGCCCATTTCACCCTACTTTGATTCTTCACTTCCCTAATCTCACAAACACATTTTTTCTAGTAAATCCTCAACTTATTATCCTTCCATTAATACATAATCATCACACTATAAATACCTCTCCTCATCACATATCCTTGATCAACCATTACAATCATGACTTCTCCCAACAAACCAAAATCAAAATCCTCCAAGCTAGCAAGGATGACCGAAAAGCCCATGTGGCATAAGAAACAAAACCCTCGAAACAAATCCATCGCAACAAGTGAATTTGGTAATCAATCAACACCTACAAACACTTACTTTCCCAACTACACTCCAAACCCACAAGAACACTCCTTTGAACCACTCTACAAACCTTACCACATTGGTCAAACATCCAACTTCATCCCAAATCACACATCTCAACTTCCATCCAACTACAATGATCCATATCACTTTGGTCAATCATCAAACTACACCTCCAATAACTTCACTACCAACTACACAACCCCTATTCATCCACCTCCACAAAATGATTCACTCCACATCACCACGGAAAAGCAAAAGTTCCGTGAAGAAATAAACCAAATCCATGATCTTCATGATCTTAATGCCATGTATCTTACACAACGCAACTTACACAAACCTCCCTACTCTCCATACTCAAATTGCCTACCTCACTCTCTAAACCTGGATCAAGTCATCAACCACACCCACTATTGTCCTTGTTGCCACTTCCTCAAAAAACAAATCCTTGACCTAAGTGAAGACATTTCGTGGATCGAATATCTCCTCACTCCTCCTCATCCAATACCTTCACTAATTCGGTACAACATACCTAGATCCACTCCTTCCGCTCCACACCCCTCACCATCATACCACTAAATTCAATCACCATGCTTCCATCCTCAAATAAAATCATCACAAACTTTTGTACCCTAAGCAAGTTCAAGAGACCTCGAGTCGACAACTTAATATTATCTAATGTAGTTTTCTAGAAAAGCATGTATACTTATATATATATGCCTTTGTACTAATAAATATGTTTTCAACATAATCTACTTAAATAATCAATGAATGTTTCTTGTGTTTTATTATTGTTACTTGCTTTGCAAGTATGCATGAATTTCTCTTTGGTTTAGATACATGTTTGCATGATTAATATATGATTATATATGAATTACTTGTCTTTCGAATAGACCAAAACTAACATGAATTGTTCCAATAGAGCTTGCTGCAAATACAAAACAAAAATAAACCACTTTTAGAAAAAAATTTGAAATTTGGTCGCCTGAAAAATTACCAGATGGGCGGCCCCCTTAATTATAAAGGGCGGCCCCTTTAATTTTAAGGGGGCCGGCCATAAATTAAGGGGACCAGCCATCTGAAACAGTTTTTACACTATTTTTTTTTGCACATTGTGACTCCTTTTGCTAGTCCCAGCTACCATTTCCTTTAAAAACTAAATAGATTTTGGAATCTAACCATGTGTTTTCAAATTAATTCCATTTCTAAACATGCTTTCATGCTATAAAATCCTTATACATTTTTCATCCACACTCCATCATCATCACACTTATCAAACTCAACCAATTCATCATGTCATCACCAAAAACCACCACCTCCAACAAAGTCAAGAAACAAAAACTTGTCATCATACCACCAAAACAACTCTTGATTGATCTCAAAAATGAAGATAACACCACTCCATCACCACCACCTCAATGTTCATCTCCTTGTGCTCCCAATGCACCATTCAAAACATCATCAACTCATGGAACCTCTACCTCCTCTATACCATCATCATCATCAATCAATGACTACATTAACACTCACTTATCACCTCCACCAAGAATACCACCACCACCACCTATTGAAATGCATCTTTAGACATCACCCTTTCATTATCACCCATCACACCTCCTGATGCACAATTTTCACCATCACCACTCAACCCACCAAACTTCAACCCCATCCCATGGAGCCTACTTGAAGCTTATGGTGATACTTGCCTTTGTTGCATCCATAATTGTACCATCATCTTTGGCCTAAGAGATGAAATACACTACATGTTTTCATATATTGAAAGCTTGTTCCCTCAACCTCCACCGACAACATCCACACCTCCACCACCAACATCAACCACACCTCTACCTCCACCAACATCAAACACACCTCCATCAACACCATCATCATCTCCACCTACAACATTGCTTCCCGCAAACTAAGCATGTCTCACGTTTGGAAAATAAAATTGTTTCAACCATTTTGATGGCAAGCTCTAGAAAAAATATTTCTATTAGAGTTTTGGTTGCTAGTTTGTTTATGTTATTTTGTATGCTTGTAAGTCCATAGAGCATTAGTATATTTGATATCTTGTTTATGCATCGTGGATGCATTTTGCTTGTAACCATATTACCATTTAGTAGAAATGATATTTTCATGCTCTACTTGCTTGTTTTATTTATATACATATAAATTTGTTGCATGCATCATATATATTGTGTATTCTAAATATTTTTGCAAGCATTCCATATCTCGAATTGTCTTATAACCTTAAAACGAGGGGGAGTACATGTCGAGGGGGAGCTCTAACATCGTCGGGATAACCTTTTTGATGCTAACAAAAATGGGGAGAAATGATATAAACTCACTAAATACTTGTATACATATTAATTTTTGATTTAATTAGTTTAGATTTTGTAATCATCAAAAAGGGAAGATTGTTGATATAAATAATGCGTAAAAACGTTATTAATATTTCTCGATATCCCTATGTTTGGACAATCACAAAATCTTAAATCATTAAACGTAAAATCATTACGTAAACAAGTATTTAGTGACAAAATATCATTATATCCAACTTAATCACTTAAGGTATGAATAAACAATTGCCTAATACATTTTATGATCAAAGGAAGGTTTATTTAATCATTACAAATGATATAAAATGGTATAAACATTTTATATATTTAGTAAAACACTTTTGGTAATTAAAGGAAAATGTTTAATTCATAATAAATATATTAATTCAAATTTTTAACCAAAATCAGTTAAATTTTCACCAAATAAACTTTCCCCAGAAAAGACAAAGATCTCTGGCCGTTACAGGAGGGTGGCCCCTTTAATTATGAGGGACGTCCCCCTCCATTTAAGGGGGCCGGCACGCTCCTATTGTCAGAAATCTTTGCCTATAAATACTGGTTCAATCCTGCATTTTTTCTTACCTTTTGCACTATAACTTTCTGTCCAAATCCTCTCAAATCATCTTCCTAAATCCTTTGATCATAAGATTATAAGTTTTTGTTTCAAGTGATCCAATCTCTTATCATTCAAAGTGCAAGAGAAGAATACTCCTTCAACATCTAGTTAAGAAGTATTGTAGATGTGTGAATATTATTAGTAGTTATGTAAATTACTTGTAAAGGTGTAGAAGTTTTGTAATAGGTAGATTTAGGTGTGTTAGTAGTGTAGAGAAGAAGAAGTTGTGTTGTGAAGTAGAAGAAGTAGTGTTGTGAAGAAAAAATAGTGTAGTGAAGGAGAAAGGTGTGGTGTGCAGAAGTTGTGAAAAAGGTGTGTCGTGACTAGTGGTGTGAGATTGGTTCTAGCTACGATTAGAACTCGACATTTAGCTTAGTGTCGTTAATCGGTGTAAGGAAAAGTCGTGTAAGATTTCTCCGCCAAAAGGGAGTTCGTTGATTTAGTGAAGAAAACTCTCGAGTAGGTGACTCGTGGAGTGGAGTAGGGCAAGGAAGATGTCCTTGTAGTATAAATCCTTTGTGTCTTAGCTTGATCCTTCCATCTCTTACTTATTATCTTATCTACATCATTTTTACTTACGTAGACATAGACATTTACATATTGTTACAACTTATCATATCGTGCTAATATTGATTTCACATAAAGATCAAACTAAAAGTTCATTCACAAAAATAAAGCTTTTGCCAACAACATAAAAGGATAAAATACATATATACACATATACATGTTCAATTGATCATTTCGATCAAGTATAGTTCTCAGAACAAATCTTTAATTGAGGTTATCTTTTTACAACCGTTTTATAAATAGAAAACGACGTAAAACTATTCTTCCCCCCCTTCTAGTTTTTCACAGCAGGTAAACGAGCAACAAGTTGCACCGCAACCCAAAACAAATATATTGATATAAACCAAATAAATCAACAGCCAAACACCGAGAAAATCATTAATTGTAAATAGCAAACAACTCATTTTAACCCGTTACTAAACCTCACAAACGACCCATTTTCTCATCTTTTAAAACCAACTAAGAGTGAATGGTGGGATAAGTAATTGTTCAATCATTTTATGTGATGTATTTACTAAAAATATACATGTACAAAGGCTACTAGAATAATCACCAAGGATGAAACATATCCAAGTTCATATTTATGTTTAAATACCACAAGCATAGATATGCATACCGATGCTTATTGAACAAGTTTAAAGAAACGATATAAAAATAAGAAATGGATATATCAAATCAGTTGGCATAGGCTTTGAAATGTATCCGATTGGATGCAATGAACCATATAGCAAAAGTATTTCTATATACTGATGATGATGTTAATTATGCTAAACATGATTCGATTATTTTTTCAATTTACAAACACATTAGCTACTACGTACTATTTCTATGAAGCGTATATTATTATTTTGAGAAACACTTGTACCATTCTTTTTTGACTTTCCCATTACAACACGTATTGCAACCCATGAATTCGTTATGACTCGTGTTAACCCATTAACCCATTGAAACCTATTATAATCTGTTATGACCTATAACAACTTTAGATGAACCATTACAACCCAATTTGACACACTTTAACAGAATATGATATAATTTAGGAGCGGATAAAACATACCTCATCTAAAGATGCTATACCAAAACAATGAGTTGAAGAGCTGCAAGTGGTTGGCGTGCTCGATGTAGCTGTTAAGGCCAAATTGATATCCATCAGGGTACCAAACCCAAAAAATCTTCCCTTTTTAGAGGGTCCACCACAAGCCCGCTCCCATATCTCCCTATCACCAACACAAGGATGACATGCCTGGTTTGCCTCATACTTTTCGTCCATCAAATCTGAACACTTTTCCTTTAAACAGAATTATAGTTTAAATAATAATAATAATAATAATAATAATAATAATAATAATAATTTGTTTACCGCCACATTCTTTGCCCTCGCAGCAGTATACTCAGAAACCAAGCTTCGCTTCATATGGCAGTGCTGATAAACTTCGATGGAACTTACTGTACCATCTCTTTCAATTCCTTTACATAAGGAGTTAATAATTTAAGTTAGATAAAAGAAATATGAATATTCCTTCCGTCTCATAATAATAGTCCATATTTCCTTTTTGGGATGTCCTAAATTAATTGTCCACTTTCCTTTTAAAGTAAAAACTAGAGAATCTATTGTGGGAATATTCTATTTTAGTGGATGAAAATAAAAGTGGCCCCACTTTTATTAAACTTGGTGGTTTTTGTCTCCTGACAATAATTTTGAGACAGAGGGAGTACTAGAATACATATGTACCTTTCTTAGACGATTCTGATCAATCCAAATTGAGCCAGCAGTATGTTTCGAGAATTGACCATCAACAAAGGTGTGCATATTTCCCCGACATGATATTAACTTTCTTAGCCACACCCAGTCAATCATATCAGACCAACTCTTGAGCGATGATTGGTTATGTGGTGTATCAGCCATGTGCGACCCACGTCGATATTGTCATGACACCATGACTAACATGCTCTCCTCAAGGTACTCCCTGTGATTATCAACACTGAGATCCCCATCCCTAGTAGCACTACAACTATGACCTCTTCCTGAAGGCAGATTTGAAGGTCTAATACCCTCGTCAAAATGCTCCTATATATTTCCCCGATCATCAACAAACGGATCACCATTCTCAAATTAATATCTTGGTCGATTAGGAGGTCTACCTTCGGGTCCATCTCTAGCAGGACCTTTATCTTTAGCTTTACCGGATAATGCTCGCTTTGACATGATTTATCTAAAATATGAAAGAATGAAATACTTAAGTGAATAACTATAAAAAGATTTAAACATATGTTTGCTAGAACCAAATTAATAAGTCATGCATGCATATGAAAAACTACATACTTTATACTACATAGTGGTCATCACAAGAACATTAGACACATAAAGAATACATGTTTGTTTCATCATGTGACAAGCAAGTTGTATAACAAACTACAAATCCACTCATACACAAGTACTATAACAGTTAACAAAGGCTAAATAACTATAAATTCTAGTGATTTCATACTTAAACATACATAAAAAAACATAAACAAAAACAGAACAATAACAACTATTATGTTTAGTGATGTTGTTCCTTAACCAACTCTATATAATGAATTTGTTACCTAACTACCACACTTGCTAGGAATATATACAAGACAAGCACAAAAAACTAAGGGATAATTTCAAAAATGCTCCAGTTGCCCAATGCTTTTGCTTTTCTTGGACGGAATCTTTTGCTTTTTCTTTTCTAGACGAGTTACCTTGGGAAACTTGCATTAGCCAACTATGTGTCGCCACTTATCCGACATGAAGTATACTAGTTGCCCAAAAAGTACACCAGTTGCCTAAAAAGTACACAAGTTGCCCTACATTGTAATACGTAAAGTCACACTTGTCACTTGCAGATTTTAGTTGCCCAAAAAGTACAGGTTGCCCTTGTCTAAAAAAGCAAAACCAAAAGATTCCGTCTAAAAATGCAAAAGTATTAAGCAACTAGATATTTTCGAAATTATCCCTTAAACTAAACATAGACAACAACCTCTGAGATTATAGATAAGAACCCTTAAACATACCACTATTAGCATAAACATATCCACAACAATAAAGAATTAAAATTGAACAAAAATCAGTCATGTTATTTTTGCTATTATTCTCAAAATGGCCAAAGTACACAATTGAAATTCAAACAAACAAATTGATGGCCAAAATCAGTCATGTTATTTATATAAATGCGAGGTCACATAAACCCTAATTTAAAAATCACAAACGAACTAAATTGATTGCATCTATATTTAAAAATCACAAACGAACTAAATTGACATAAAAGCTCTTGAACAAGAACCAATACTTCTAACCTCATTGTACTTGCAGATACTTATATATAGATGCAATCACATCCGTACATGTTTGTTGGCTTAACTTGTTTAACTCAAATCTACCTTTTATGGCGTCGTCTGCATATAAACAATTGCCACGTTAATATAAATGTGTAAGTATAACAACAAATGTTATCATTTTTTGTAGAGCCTTTTTTAAAACAAAATCACACTTGTAAATGGGCTAAGTTTGTTAGACAAAAAGCTACACCAATTACAAAAATAGTCATCTCTATATAAACACATATGTAAAATATAAATTCTATTAATATTTTTTTCTTAACTACTTTGTGAAAAACTAGAAGGGGTTAAATAGTTTTACCGATTTATTTTCGTTAAATAGATTTTTTTATTTTTTATTTTTTATTATTATTATTATTTATTTTTTGAAAATCTTAGATTCAACTCTTTTGTGAAATCAACCAACATCAATATGAACACTTATCAATACTAATAATTCTAAACAATAAATATAAAGAGTAGAGATGGAAAGATCAAACCGAGAAAACAAGATTTATAGTAGTTCAATAACGAAGCTCTTCTTCGCCCTACTCCACTCCCCGAGTACCCAACTAAGCTAAATGTCGAGCACTAATCTAGCTAGTGTACCAATCTCACTCACGATCCACACGATCCTTATTAATCACACGATCCACGCGATCTTTGGTAATAATACGATCCACACGATCAACATACTCTACTCTAGATCGACTTGAGCTGTACACTTTCTACACAATCAACACAAGATCCACACGGTCTCTACACGATCACAATGATCCAAACAAGGTGACTAAACAAGACAATGACAACTTGATGTATGTCAAGATACAACAAGTAATGCAAGTGCACTACACTATGATTCTAACACCTTGTATCTTCTTGATACTTTGTGTTATTCTCTTTGACTAAAAGAGGAATGAAGGTGATATATGGTTGGAAGAAAGAATCACTCTTAAACAAAAGAAAGCTATCTAAATGATCAAGGAAATGTATGTGTGAATAGGACTCAGACACATAAAGTTTTATGTGGAAAAGGATGCCTAAAAATTGTGAAGTGGGTTGGTATTTATAGAAAATGAAGATATGACCATTACAGGAGGGACGGTACCACTAAATTTAGTGGTACTGTTGTACCGTCCCAGACAAGGACGCCATAATTTTTGTTTTTAGTAGTGAAAGTTTATTTGTGGAAGTTTGCAGCTGATTTGGTGGAAAAATGGTTGTTGGGAATTTTAAATTTATTTTTACAATTAAAACATTTCTTTATACTTTTTAGACATATCCCTATATGATAGCTATAATTTACCTAGAAATTTCCTAGTAATTATTATTCATAAGAAATCCTTAGGAGGAAATTCCGACGGATTAATTAGGGCGAATATTTGGTCACTAATTGCTAGGAAATCACTAAGAAAATAGTCACTGGTAACTGTGCACGTAATTCGTGAGAAAAATACACGAATTCCCTAGGAATTTTCGTAGGTATCGCCCCTTTTTCTTGTAGTGCTAAAACCAAAAAAATTGGAAAAACCTAAACTAACAAACACTATCGTAATTTGTGTGAATGATTCAATAGTTGTCATATCAAGCAATATTTTCAATAGTTTCCTTCAGTAAATTTATGTGGTTCAATTCAATATTTACTTCAATAGAGTTTTTAAGTTTAATTATGCATAATTTAGACAAAACATCAATTTAAGTTTTTCACAAGAATAGGTATATAGATGTATAAAGAAAACATCGAGACCAAATTCAAATTAACTTGCAACAAAACGCACCAAAACTTGATCAAATACAATCTCAGATACACACATCATACAATTTGCACAAATCATGACTTCGATCTGATAATTACAACATCGTACAACAGTCACATGAATGACTGTATCTTTTTATCATACAGAAATGATGAAATTATATTTTGGTGGAACATGAAACATGTCTACAGGTTTGTCATGGCTAGTAAACAAGTTCCAGCAATCGTGACTCTATTAGTTCAGCATCGAACCCTACGCGAGCATTAGAAGCCTACACATATATAGAACAAATTATCATCTGAATATATGCAAATTGTCGGTAAAATCTGCACTGAAATTGACTACAAGCTAGCGTAAATACCTTATGAATAAACAAAACATATATGTATTCGCACATTCATGCATGCACATCATGAGCTTTAAAATGGTTGCAAATTAATTTTGAGAACAAATAAACCTAGAGTAGCATATACATACTCATATATGCTATACGTATGCATGCATGACGTATAAATTAATGTATATATTATATGCATATAAGATCACTTTATATTTTGCAAGTGTAAAGTCTTGCACAAGGAGCAAACGTGTTCTAAAAAATGATTCGATATATATCTCACCTCTGCAAGAATAGTGCAAAAGAGGTTGTGGCCGATGGTACAGAAATTGGAGCTCGTAACATGAGTACCACCTTCCTCTATAACTCTCAGTATATCGAAAGGCTCCACCTTCTTGTTATTCGCCAAGATTTTTAGATTTGCCTCTAGTTGCAAGTCCACTGCTTCCCTTACTTGAACAAACTGTTGCAACTTCCGTATGTTGTTGCTTGAATCGCCCTTAGAATCTTTTTCTAGCTCCATTTTCCTACTCTTCAATCGTTCTACTATTTCCTTATATTGTTTCAGGAAATCTGTAGCTCGTTCCAATAAATCCGGCAGTGACATTTTCTCCTGTATCATTGATTGTTTTAATGATGGTTATTTAGTTTGCTCATCATTAATATATTTCTATCATGTTGTGTGTTAGTATGTGTGTTTGTGTACGTTACGGGCAGACATGCATGCTAGAGGGCGGGAGGGCGACGAGTGTGGAGCCACACGATTGCTCCAAAAGGAGATACGTATCTCATTTAGAAACAATGCTAACAATGAAACAAATTTGGTTATCTTGTATTTTGTATAAGCAGAAGGTTAACTTTACGTAATTTCATGATGTAATCAACGTTCAGTTCTTCTTTTGTGATTGATTTTTAAGTACTAAGATTGTTTGTTGCTCTAAACTTATCTATAACATAAGTATGTTCCAACAAACAAGCTTGAAGAGCCTAATGAGTTCCAAAAACTCAAAAAGAAAAGTTAATAGACTTGACAACATATATACAATATCAAAGTATGTAAAAAAATTTCGAAGACAACGCAATCCGGCCCGTAATTAAAGAAAGTTAAATTAAAGGGATAACGAGAGATGTACGTGAGGTTGAAGTTGTAGTAGTGTAGCAAGCGTGGAGTATAGGTCCTTCATACGGTCTCGGCGTTCCTTTTCTTTCGCCGCTGGTGGCCGTTGAGACACTGAGCTTCTACGTCTCATTTGGATGTGTGTTTATGTACGCCGTTAATGTTTAAGGTAGTTGTGCAAGTGCCGCATGCATGCACCTGTACGTTTTTATATATTGGTTGTGGGTCAAGTAGACTAGAAAAATCAACCGCCCACAAAAACCTTAATAAGAATTTTCTACTCGCACCTTCTTCGTATTTGCAATTAATATATACGTCAACCGTACGTTTTGTTGAGGCTATATATATATCTACATGTTATGTTCTAAGTAATTATTTTGTAATATAAACAAATGTGAAGATAAAGTTTGTTTCTGTCTTTGAGTATAGGTTGTCTGCTTAATAGAAGAAGTATAACAGTTGTTAAAATTCCGATCTTAATCGTAGGATATTACGATTTTACGATACTACAAATAAAAAACGATATCAATCTTGTGTAGGATCTTTGCGCGATAGGATTCCGATCTTGACAATATAGGATCTTTAAAATTTCGATCGATCTGATGTTACTTTTCTCAAACAACAAGCCAAAAAAACTATAAATTTGTGCATTAAGTTGTATAGAATATGAAAATAAGATGCTAATTGTATTAAACATTTAATAATCATAATTCTGAAATACGTATACATGATAGAGCACATGATATATAATAACATGTAGCTTTGCATAATTTTACAAATTCTATTAAGAAAATGACGCTATAGTAGGATCTTAAGATCTCGATATGATCTTACGATCACGATTTTGCTAAAATGAACACGATTCTAGATAGGATCCCAATCTTAAAAACCTTGTATAGTTTTGGTCTTAGAGCAGATGGTACCATGGCTCACAACCCTGCCAAGTTTGGCGTGGCTTCATTTATGGCGCCGCCAAGTCCATGCCACGATACTGCCTCCCCAGCGCCAAGTTGGACTTCGGTTATTTTTGTGTGAAAGTGAAAAATGGCTACTTTTTAAAAAAGATTTTTTAATGCAAAATTAACATTTTTAAACACTATATATATTACCCCCCATTTAAAGCAATTTTCACACAACTTTCAATACCAAAAACACACACTCTCTACCAAAAAATATATTCTTAAAACCATGAGTGATGATATTCCGATGCATTAGATGCCATTGATTTGAGTGACATTTTGTTCATTACGCAAGCTACTCCGGATTAGCAATCGTTGCAACAACAACAAGCTGAAAGTTCACGTACCCATAATCCGAAGCACCGTGAACGTGATATTGTTGAAGCACGTTTGTTGGCCAACAACAACCTTCTAGATGACATCGCCCTAGCTCCGTTTAAAGTAAATGGAGT
>JARVZY010003473.1:0-28054 GCA_030686995.1 Artemisia argyi | reverse complement strand
TCTAGCAAAACTCTAAAAATAAAGTGGAGAGACTAACAAAACCGCAGTCATCAAGCTAATTACAACAATTTGTTTTTTGCCCATGTTGGAACAATGGGCGGTGCAGACAACTCAGCTAGCATTACCATGTACAAAAAAAAATATATATATATATATACATTTACCGAAAATCATATTATAGCATAGTTCCTGACTTCCGGTAGAACATCAAACTAAATTTGTTCACCAGCAACATCAATTCATCATAATTACAATAGATGACCATATTAATAGTTACAATAGTAGCATTTTCCTTTTGTGAAGCCACCTAACAACTAAAAAAAACTAGACACAATTGAAAAGTCACTTCACAACTCAGATTCGAACTACTATTACCAATCGAGAAAAGAAGAACTCATTGTCATGAGTAAATCAATCTAATATGTGTTGGTTTTATAGACATTATAATAATAGTCGTGTGTTAGGATCGAACTTGAGATCATGGGATTGCACACAATACGAATGAAGAGAAAAAGAAATAATTATTTATAAAATGTTATAATTAATTATTAATAAACACAAAACAAATAATAGTAATTAGTATTTAATGATAAATGACTAATAACCTATTAAACGAAGATTAAGAAAGTAATACTAATGAAAATTTGAAAACAAGGGAAGGTTCCGGAATCCCTACCGATCGGCCATAGGGGGGGGATACACCTCCTTTGTGCCTTGTGCTCCAAGTAATGATTAGTATATAAGCAAACCCAAGATACAAGTTTTCTCATAACTTGTACACACACATCTTGGTGTTTTCTGTCCTCTCTTTGTTCTAGTCGATCCATCAAACAATCCCTTTAGGGATTCGATTTTCTTGAATCAAAATAAGTTTTGTGTTTAATTACTTGCATAAACTTTTTCTTGAATTAGTACGTGTGTACAAGAACGTGAATCAAACACACTATTATTTGATTCTTAGATTGAATTACAAAAGAGGTAAGGGGTAATTCTTGTAATCCACATAAACCCTAATTAGGGTTCTTGATTGAAGATTGCAATTTGATTCTTGTTCGGGCTAGAATCACAAAGGTATGTTTACTATTTAAATATTGATTAATTAATTACATGTTATTTGATCTTGTTATAATTGCTTCCGCTATGCTCACTTGATGTGTTTGGTTTATAATATATGAATGTCATGATATCATAATTCCATCAGTGGCATCTAGAGCCGTTATAATGTGTAATTAATTATCGAAACGCATAAAAATTGGATCTTGATTCGTTTAGTTACATGTTTTTAGGGTTTATTTGTTAGATTCCTAACCCTAAATTTTTTTTGGGTCGATTTGACCTTAAGGGTTTTTAGGGTTTTGGTTTTTGATTTTTTAATATGATTAGAAACCCTAGGATGTCATGTAATTGTTATGCGTTTTAGTAAACGATCTTGGTGCAATATGTTAATTGTTAAGCTAAATCCATGAAAAAGTGCATATTTGCATGGATTTTTAATTGTGTGATAATTTAAATGGTTTAAATTGTTTATATAAATTTATGGTTAAGTTATATCGAAACATGTAAATTTATTAATAGATGTCGAATTGGGGAAGACTCCAATATTAAGTAATCAATTATGTGCTATGTGGTATTTATTTAATTTTGGCTTACGCAATCGATTTATCGATGTATGTGGCTCTTTTTCCTAGAAGAAGAAAGCCTTAATTGAATTAATGCGTTAAACACCTAGATTTGATTATTAATAGGACTATTGAATAAGATTTGCATGTGGCTACATGTTTTATACATATTTAATTGTTATGATTATGTATATTTGTTTATTTAGTTGTTTTATTTTTTATTGTACATTACTTGTTTTTGTTTATTAATTGTGTTAGACATGTTTATAAACGAAAAGGGTAATTTTTTGAATAGAAAAATAATACGGACTAAATAATGGCGAAATTGTTTTGGTTTTTAAGAATAAATCTCAAAGGATTGGTTGATTGATGTTTTTGTACATAGTGTGCGAAAGGCGGACCGAAGGTTGCCATCCAACGTACTTGTAGAGAGGGGTTTTTAAAGCTCATGCACCTACCGGTTCTCTACAACTGCCTGGTTGCCGACCCTAGACTTACCTATATCACTATATTACGTACATTGTCATCTTAAGGGTGAATTGACCACAATTCCACAATGATTATCCGAAACACTAAGCCTTCGGGCTTATGCAAAAGTACGATATAGTGGACGATAATTGATGGTAATTCTTTAATTGGTGAACCCGATACCTCAATCAAAACTTTGTTATTTTACTCTTAGAAAATTGGTAATAAAAATGTTTTGTAAAACCAATGTTATGAAGTTGTATGCATGCTTCTTCATACATTATTTTGATCACATCAAAATATAAATACCCTTATAAAATTAAGTCGAATGTCATCTAATTAAAAACACTTAAAGTTGTAATTTACGTCATGTAAGAACTTGGCGAGATTGCAATGGAGAGGTAAATTTCATGAATTCATTGCTAGCAGATCAACTGATGTGATGGATTTGTGAGTTTACAGTTTTTAAGTTAGACGACTTAAATTGAGTAGTAAGTGAGATCTTGGACTCAAGGCATTAAGATGGGGACTAAACATGCTTACAATACAAATGTTTTGTGATTGTAAATCCCATATATCTAGGAATTAGACAAATGTTATGCCAATTACTTGTACGACAAGTTACCTCATATTATACTTTCATTACTAGCAGATCGACTAATGTGATGAAACTATGTTTATGGAGGATCCTAGTTGTCAAGATTATTTTATGGATATGATTTCCTTGGGTATTTTAATTTTCTTGAAAAATTGTATTATCAAAAATACTAATGTTTTGAACTTTCTTTATCTGTAGAAATGGCTCAAACTGATAACACCAACTTTCGTTCTGTGTTCAAAACTTATTTTGAATGAGAAAAATTGATTGACTCGAAAAATTTCAATGATTGGTATCGTTCACTCAGGATTGTCCTGCGAGTGACTGGTCAACTTAAAATCTTGAAAACGCCTTGTCCTGCTGAACCTGAAGGCGAAGCAGCTACTGAAGCTGCTAAGGCTAAATGGAATCTTGATTGTAAGGAACATATTGATGTGGCCGCAATTAGGGCCGGCAATTTTGACACGAAACCTGTTAACACGACACGACACGACCTGTTCTTAACAGGTTTCGTGTCAACCCTTAACAGGTTTCGTGTCTTAACAGGTCAGACCTGTTAAGACCTGTTAATATTCGTGTCTTAACAGGTCTGACCTGTTAAGACCTGTTATGACCTGTTAAGAGGAGTATATAAATTACCACCACACACACACTTCATAACCCTAATCTATTCTATCTAAAATCCGCCCCCTTTAACACTCTTCTCCCTCTCCACTTTCTTGAACGCCGGCCACTACCCAACCACGCCACACCGCCACCTCTACAACCACACCGCCACCACCATCACACTCAAAATCACTTCCTCTTTCATTTGGCACTATTCACGCACCACAAAACGACCTCCATCACCATGGGTTTTCAAACTTATAAAATCTTGTAAATATGGGTTCAAACTTGATGAGTTTTCACATATTAATGATTCTTGATTCTTGTTGTGTTCGGATTTGCACCTAGGTCGTGGGCTAGACCCACGAATTTGATGGGTTTTGATTGTTTTTAGACTATTGTGATACTTGTGGTTGACTCTTGATCCTTCCTTGATGTTATGGTTGATTTTGAATTGTTGTTGCTGTCGTTATTATTTTAATACTCTCGTTGTTGTTATTATGTTTTTGTTGTTGTTCTATAGTCGGATGTATAACCTTGGATTTGATTAGTAGGATTTTTATAACCTGCTAATTTGTTATCTTGATCTCGATGTTCTAATGTTGTTGTTGTTGTTGTTGTTGTTCTTATTTGTTGTTGTTGTTGTTCTAATTTGTTATCTTGACTCGATGTTCTAAAGATGTTTGTTCAGATTTGTTGTTGTTGTTCTTGATGTTCTAATTTGTTGTTGTTGTTCTTGATGTTCTAATAAAAAAAAAGATGTTCAGATCCAGAGTTACATATACATAAAAAAAAAAAAAAAAAAAAAAAAAAAAAAAAAAAAAAAACCAAAAAAACTTAACAGGTCTTAACAGGTTAACCTGTTTATTTTCGTGTCGTGTTCGTGTCTGAGAAAAATGACACGATAAGCTAACAGGTCGTGTTCGTGTTTGACCTTAACAGGTTCGTGTCTTAACAGGTTCGTGTGACCTGTTATGCCAGCCCTAGCCGCAATGATGTTAGGGGCGATGTCCACACCTCTTCAAAGGCAGTTTGAAGAGTATTTCCCCATGAACATGATTGATGAACTCAAGAAACTATATGAGAAACCATCAAATGTAGAGATTTACGATTTGATGGAGGCTCTACATGGTTGTAAGCAGGGTGATGGTGAACCTGTGAGTGCTCATGTGTTGAAGATAAAAAGTTTCATGGATCAACTACAAACACTTAAGAAACCCTATGACAATGATATGGCTGTGAACTTAATCAATAGATCCCTTAACAAGGATTTTAATGGTTTTGTGAGGAACTTCAATATGCATTGCGTGGGGAAGACAGTAAGTGAATTGCACGCACTGCTCATTGATTATGAGAAAGGGTTAACACCAAAGGCTCCTACGCCCCAAGTACTTGCTATTCAAGGGGGTAGAATTAACAAGCCAAATGCGAACAAGAAGAAGGCTGATAAGAATAAGCAGGTTATGGCTTATCAACCACCTCAACCTAAGAAGAACCCTCCTGTGAAGAATAATCCAAAGAAGGATCAAGGATGCCATTACTACAAGGTGATGGGTCACTGGAAGAGGAATTGTCCTCTTTATCTCGATGACTTGCGAAACAATAAGGTTAAGAAGACTGGGCACATGGGCGCCAGCACTTTAGGTAACTTATTTGTCATTGAATTATTTACTTTATCTCATAAATTAAATTCCTGTGTATATGATACTGGATGTGGTATTAATATTTGTAATACACTTCAGGGGTTTAGAGAGGAAAGGAGACTAGCTTATGGGGAGCAATTTCTGCATGTGGGAAATGGAGCACAAGCAGCAGTTGAAGCCATAGGAATGTTTAATTTAGTTTTACCTTCGGGTTTAGTACTTGTTTTAAACAATTGTCATTATGCACCTTCTATAATTAGAGGTGTTGTTTCCTTTTCATGTTTGTTGGATCTTGGTTTTACTCATACTATTGATGGCAATAAAATTTATGTTTCTTTAAATGGTGTATTTTATTTTAATGTTGTTGTTGTGAATGGTGTGTTTGAAATTGAAATGAATGATTGTGTTTCCAACAATAATAATAATAATTCGATGTACAGCATAAGTAAGAGAATGAAGTATGACTTGAATTCGTCTTACCTTTGGCATTGTAGACTTGCCCATATAGGCAAGACTCGCATGCAAAAGCTGCAACGTGAAGGGCTTTTGAAGAATATCAATGATGAGTCATTTGATAAGTGTGAGTCTTGTATTTCTGGGAAGATGACGAAGAAACCTTTTCATAATAATATGGAAAGAGCTTCAGATCTACTTGGTTTGATACATACGGATGTATGTGGACCACTTAGACATGTGTCAAAGAGAGGTGTTGTTTACTTCCTAACTTTTACAGATGATTTCAGCCGTTATGGTTATGTTTATTTACTTAAGCATAAACATGAGGTGTTTGAAACATTTAAAGTTTTCAAAGCAGAAGTAGAATTGCAATTGGGAAAGAAGATTAAAGCTCTTCGTTCTGATCGAGGTGGTGAATACCTTAGTCAAGATTTTAAAGATTTCTTAACTGAGAATGGAATTGTCCAGAATCTCACATCTCCATATACTCCACAACAAAATGGTGTATCTGAGAGAAGGAATCGTACATTGTTGGACATGGTTCGATCAATGTATAATCTTACTAATCTTCCTTTGTCTTTTTAGGATTATGCTCTTGAATCAGTTGTTCGTATTTTGAATATGGTTCCCACCAAGAAGGTTGATAAGACACCATATGAGATATGGACTGGAAAAGCTCCGAACTTGTCTTATTTAAAGGTCTGGGGTTGTGAGGTGTATGTTAAACGTGACTCACAAGATAAACTCCAACAAAGATCTGTAAAATGCATTTTTGTAGGATACCCAAAGGAAACAATGGGTTACTACTTTTACTACCCACCTGAGAACAAAGTGTTTGTTGCTAGATATGGTGATTTTCTTGAAAGTGATTTTGTAATTCAAGAAGTCAGTAGGAGAGTATATGATCTAGAAGATGATCTAGATAATGCATTACCTTCAGAAAACACTAGCACACTTCCTGTAGAACCGGAAAGTCTAGGTCCTCCACCGGAAGTCGAAGTAGTTCCCATTCGCAGATCTTCAAGATCTGTGAAAGCTCCTGACCGTCTATGTCTTAATGTAGAGGTTGATGAGCATTTACTAGGGGATCTTAATGAACCTACTAGTTATAGAGCTGCCATTAATAGTCCTGAAAAGGTTAAATGGAAAGCTGCTATGGATGGGGAAATACAATCCATGCATGATAATGAAGTCTGGGAAGAAGTTGACTTACCTCCTGGTGCCAAGGTAGTTGGGAGTAAGTGGATCTATAAGATTAAGACTGACATGGATGGAAATACACACACTTATAAGGCTCGTCTAGTTGCTAAAGGTTTTACTCAAACTTTTGGAATTGATTACGAGGAGACGTTTTCTCCAGTAGCAGACATAAGAGCTATAAGGATTCTCATAGCTATAGCAGCGTACTATGACTATGAGATTTGGCAAATGGATGTGAAAACCGCTTTCTTAAATAGTCATCTAGATGAAGACATCTATATGGCACAACCAGAAGGGTTTGAAAATCCAGAGTTTCCAAATCGTGTATGCAAGCTTAAAAGGTCCATTTATGGATTAAAGCAAGCATCACGACAATGGAACAAGAGATTTGATGCTGAGATCAAAAAGTTTGGATTCACTCAAAATCTTGATGAGCCATGTGTGTATCACAAAGCTAGTGGGAGTGATAATGTAATTTTCCTAATTTTATATGTTGATGACATATTGATCATGGGAAAAGACATTCCAAGTTTGCAAAAGGTTAAGGCATATCTTGGAAAGTGCTTTTCTATGAAAGATTTAGGAGAAGCTGCATACATTCTGGGAATCAAAATCTATAGAGATAGATCAAGGCGGTTAATTGGATTAAGTCAAAGTGCTTACATTGACAAAATATTGAAAAGATTCAATATGCAAAATCCAAGAAAGGATATTTGCCGATGGAAGTAAAACATGGCTTATGTGATGAGTTTTGTGCTTCAACACCTGCTGAGGTGGCTCGCATGAATAAAGTTCCTTATGCTTCGGCTGTAGGATCTATTATGTATGCGGTAAAGTGCACAAGGCCAGATGTGGCGTTTGCTCAAAATATTACCAGTCAATTTCAACATAATCCAGGTGAAAAACATTGGATTGCTGTTAAGCATATTCTTAAGTATTTGAGAAATACAAAAGATATGTTTTTGGTATATGGTGGAGATCCAGCTGCAGAACTTTGTGTTACAGGTTTCTGCGATGCATCCTTTCAAAGTAATAAAGATGATTCGAAGTCTCAGACGGGTTATGTCTTTGTTATTAATGGAGGAGCTGTAGACTGGAGGAGCAAGAAGCAGAGTACAATTGCGATGTCTGCAACAGAAGCTGAATACATTGCTACTTCAGAAGCTACTATGGAGGCTGTTTGGATTAGGAAATTCGTTTCAGGGCTTGGTGTTATGCCTTCAATTGAATTACCTATTAATATGTATTGTGACAATTCTGCTGCAATCATATTTGCCAATGAACCTGGAGTCATGAGAGGCACCAGACATTTTCTACGGAAGTATCACTTTGTTCATGAAAAGGTTAACGAAGGTAAAATAAATCTGCTGAAAGTTCACACAGATGATAACTTAGCTGATCCGTTCACTAAGGCTTTGGCGAAAGAGAAGCTTAATGAATTGGCCAATGGAATTGGGCTTAAATTAGCTAGTAGTTTCATGCATAACTGTGATTAGTATTTGGATAAAGGATATTGTAAACAATTATTATTTTAATGAAATAAAGTATGTTGGTATGTTTATTTCTATTGTTAATTATTGTTGTCCTATTTTTGCATGTTTAAATCCATGAATAAGAGTTATTCTAAATTGTCCGTTGTCAGTTAATAATATGAGAATATTATTAAATTAAGACAAATCTGAAGTTGGTATAATATACTTAAGTATATTGATGTGTAGTCATGCCATTTCAGACGATATTCGATGATACTGAATATATGACTTATCCCAACTATATGATGTTACTTTATGGATCTTGTCATTAAGTAAATCATAAGAAGTTATCCTTAGACTTGAGATACAAGATAACGGTCATGAATGTAGTACATTTTTGTGGAACAACTTAACGCTATACGTAACTGGTAGTCATAAGGGTTGTTTTCGGAAGTGTTACAAAGTTTGTGTGTTTTGCTTGTAATCAATAAAGAATTTGTTCCTTCAAAATTAATTTTTGGAGTTTAATACTGCTGGGCCCCTCGTAGGGTTGTCAAGGTGTTTGCGTGGCCACGCCCAAGGTCTTTCCTGAAAGGTTCAGAAGATTTGGTAATCTTGTCAATTTCTAACAACGAAAAACAGAATGGTTAATTAAGGAATGACCTAGATCCATATCCTTATTTAACACGGTATAAGAAACAAAGGGATAATAATAATGAGAAATCATTAAAAGGTTTTCCAGGAGCCTTACTCAAGTTGTACTAGAGGCATCGGCGTGTTGCAAGACGCTAACCGATGTGATCACACTATTATGATATGTCTAAGTGAGAGCTGTTGGTTTTATAGACATTATAATAATAGTCTTGTGTTAGGATCGAACTTGAGATCACGGGATTGCACACAATACGTATGAAGAGAAAAAGAAATAATTATTTATAAAATGTTATAATTAATTATTAATAAACACAAAACAAATAATAGTAATTAGTATTTAATGATAAATGACTAATGACCTATTAAACGAAGATTAGGAAAGTAATACTAAGGAAAATTTGGAAACAAGGGAAGGTTCCGGAATCCCTTGGAGGGACTCCAAACCGATCGGCCATAGGGGGGATACACCTCCTTTGTGCCTTGTGCTCCAAGTATTGATTAGTATATAAGCAAACCCAAGATACATGTTTTCTCATAACTTGTACAAACACATCTTGGTGTTTTCTGTCCTCTCTTTGTTCTAGTCGATCCATCAAACAATCCCTTTAGGGATTCGATTTTCTTGAATCAAAATAAGTTTTGTGTTTAATTACTTGCATAAACTTTTTCTTGAATTAGTACGTGTGTACAAGAACGTGAATCAAACACACTATTATTTGATTCTTGGATTGAATTACAAAAGAGGTAAGGGGTAATTCTTGTAATCCACATAAACCCTAATTAGGGTTCTTGATTGAAGATTGCAATTTGATTCTTGTTCGGGCTAGAATCACAAAGGTATGTTTACTATTTAAATATTGATTAATTAATTACATGTTATTTGATCTTGTTATAATTGCTTCCGCTATGCTCACTTGATGTGTTTGGTTTATAATATATGAATGTCATGATATCATAATTCCAACAATATGTGGCAATAAGATCAACCCAATACTATAATATCCTTGAAGCTCCAACAATTCTTTCACATGGCTAGGTAGCATAGATGATTAAAAGGTATAATCAAGGGATAAAACCGAGACTTGTACATATTCTATCTAACTACTAAGCAAGGTAACAAAATACTATGGAAGTTATTTAATTCTTGGGAGTTTAATGACTTTAATCATTTGTCAAACTAATTTCTCATTTGTAAGGAATCAAGCTAAACAGAAAATCTTTCTTCAAAGTTCAAAGCATAATAAACTTAGCTTCAAGATCAAATGAAAATGGCATTTACATTACGTACTATTTCAAATGAATGCCCAGGCCATAGATTGATTAAATTGAATGAGAAAAAAGATAATTAAAGAAAGAAACAATGATGTACCTTAGGATCCATAAAACATGTAAATTAAGAACCACCAAATTTGATTTAAATCAACCATGAGAATTTTCATTATCTTACGAATTTAAATTCCAAATAACTGTAGAGAATTAGAGATAAAAAATTTCTTCTAAAATAAAAATAAAAAATAAATAAATAAACTAAAATGACATCAGCTATGTACTAAAGGACCACTTATAGCATGACACATCATCAAAATTGCATCAACAAAAACCCTTTTTAATACTCGTATATACATAGATAGATTACAGAGTAGTATATATATATACCATAGATATGGTTTTTATAATAATCCCTTCCTAATAACCGATTGCTTTGTTCTTTTTAGTATCCAAGATGATCAGATCATGGGCAGGTTTTGATTTGGGAAGAAGAGATGTTATGGTTTTCATAATGTGTTTATGTGTGTGTGTTGGTTATTTCATGCAATCACCTAACGTTCTGGATGAAGTCCCACAAACACAAACAGCAACAATCAATAACCAAAACAACCATCTTTGGTTCAAACTCGCTAAACACATTCTCTCGAAACAATCTCCAAAGTCCAACGTCGTTTTCTCTCCACTTTCCATCCATGGAATAGTGGGGTTAATGGCAGCCGGTTCCAAAGGCCAAACACTTGATCAAGTCCTCACTTTTCTCAAAACAAAAACCCTCGACGAGCTTAACAATCGCTTATCTAAGCTTTCTTCCTTAATGGCTGATGGTAGCTCAAACGGTGGACCTCATTTGTCTTTGACAAACGGTGCATGGATTGACCGAACTCTTTCTCTTAAAACATCTTTTAAACAAATTCTGAACAATGTTTATAAGGCCACCTGTAAACAAGTCGATTTCTTGAACAAGGTTAGTACGTTCTATTTAGTTTTTGTATGTGTTTATATAAATTAGTTTAGCATTAAAGGGGGTATTGGATTTGCAATAATCATTCTAGTGCAACCAAAATATTTACTAACAATGTTCAAATTAAATTAGCTAGATAGAAATTGGATTAGCTGTAGATGTAAAGACTTGTCTGTAATCTAATCTGGGATGTTTGGATTGATAATCGACACTATTAGTTAGGCCCTTTGTATCTAGCTCCTTGCTAGCTTCTCTCTCCTTTAATGCAGTTCAGAAAAAAAAAAAAAAAAAAAAAAAAAAAAAAAAAAAAAAAAAAAAAAAAAAAAACTGGATAAAAATATTACTTTGTTAAACAGATCAAATATATCATTGATCAGATAATTAAAAAATAAATAAATAAATACTTGTTACGTAAACTACAAAACTGCTAGTTTTTAACAGATCATGACTAAGTAAAATATTAAGTCTCTAGACTAACTTGTAAAAAATTTAGTTTTGGATTAATTAAATAAGTAGATTACTAAGATTTTATCTGTTTTGAGTACGTGAAAGAAAAAAAAAAAATCATGGAGGAAATAATGCTTACGTATAATATGAAGAAAGTTTGGATATGTATGATGTTTTTGAAATAATTTACTACATCCGTCCCATTATAAGTGTCCAGTTTGACTTTTTGTAGTCTTTCTTGTTCAACTTTGACTTTAAATTCTTTTATTTGTGTTATATAATACTTGATGCAATATACATGAATGGATTAGGTTTTAAATGTATTTTTCATTGATATAATTTTTGTTAAGTATTATATATCATAAACAAAAAGTATTTAAGGTCAAAGTTGAGCAAGAAAGACTTCAAAAAGTCAAACTGGACACTTATAGGGACGGAGGGAGTAACTAAAAATTAAATCATGGGTAAATAAAAATCCAAACATAATTAATTAACGTGTGATTATAGTTTCGCTAAGAATTTGTAGTGTAATAAACAGTGTCCCTAGCACGGCCTTGGGCGAGAATCTAAAAAGAGGCCCTAATGTAATGGCTAAATGAAAAATATACATTCTTTTGAAACACAATGAGATTTATTTATGTAAAAAAATTTAAACGTTATTATATAAATTTGTTGGTTCGTTTAATTATATGTTTTGTATACTTATAACATCTCTATAGACACTATTTTTGGGGCCTTAGAGCACCCGCAATGGGTCAAATTGCAAAAGTTTTTTTCTATTCTAAGAAGCCTTTTAGAAGTGATTTTTGTCATTGCATCAATAGCTTTTTGAAAAGCTTTACACAAAGACTTGACATACACCAAGTCTTTCAGAAAAGCTAATTTAGCTAATAAATATAGTATGCATTAAATGTTCAAGTCATTGAAGACTTGGAGCATTGTGGATGCTCTTACAAAAGTAGGGGCCTTGGGCGATCACCACTTTGCCCACCTTTAAAGACTGGCCTGACTCCCTCGGGGACAAGTCTTATTCAAAATGTGCATTCTTTATAGCTCAATAAACCTAGTACATGCATATATGGCTATTGGCTAACATATGTAGTTATTAATGGACACAGGCTATTGAGGCAGTCATAGAAGTGAATACATGGGTCGAAAAGCAAACAACTGGTCTTATAAAAGACATCCTTCCTGCTGATGCAGTTACCCCTGAAACCAGGCTCATCTTAGCTAATGCAGTCTATTTCAAGGGATCCTGGACAGAGAAGTTTGACCCGTCAATGACAAAAGACTCCGACTTCCACCTCTTTGATGGGAGCACAGTTAAAGTACCCTTCATGACAAGCTACGAAAAGCAGCTTGTGCATGAATATGATGGTTTTAAAGTATTGGGTCTTCCCTATTCACAAGGTGAAGATAAACGTCGTTTCACTATGTACATGTTCCTCCCAAATGAAAAAGATAGTATCCCAATATTGATAGAGAAAATAGGTTCGCAATCTGACTTTTTGGAGCGACACATGCCACGAGAGCAAGTAAGGGTAGGGAGGTTTATGATCCCAAAGTTTAACATCTCATTCGATTTTGAAGCATCTGATATGTTGAAGGAATTAGGTCTCGTATTGCCTTTCGCTCCTGAAGGCCTAACTGAAATGGCGGACGAAGGCCTAGGTGTTTCAAACATCCATCATAAGGCGTTTCTGGAAGTAAATGAAGAAGGTACAGAAGCTGCAGCAGAAACAACAACCAATATGATTCTTCTCCTGGGTATCCCGCCTGATCCGGTCGACGAGTTTGTGGCAGATCATCCATTCTTGTTTGTGATTAGAGAAGATGTGACTGGAGAGGTGTTGTTTATGGGACAGGTGGCCAACCCTAGTGTTCGTTGATCCGGTGAAAATTTCCTTAAAGTTGGAGACCATAAAAAGTTGTTCTAAATGCAGGGTGATACACTTTCTCTTTTCTAAATGTAGGGTGGTCAATATTTTCTTTTCTATTTGTAGGATTTCAGCTTATTTATGTTTTCTTTTCCTAATTTTGTGCAATTGTTTATATATGATTATTCACTTTGGGAATTTAGCATGTGTTTTAATAGCATGCATAGAATACAAAGACCTAATTAATCAACATATTGATCAATCACAATTCAAAAGAATTACTACATATGGTGAAAATTCCATATCACAATGCCGTATTTTCTCAAAGGATGATAAGTTCTAAAATATGGTGATATAAGTTGAAGTCTGGGCTAGTATTTTGTATACGGATGGCAGTATTGACATTGGGTCATTTGAGGATAATTTAAAAAAAAAAAATCATCATAAGATTCATTGGCCATCATATTAAATATAATGTGTTCTATTTTTTACTAAAATGTATACTTTTAATAGCTTGCCATGTAGAGGCTTTCACATGATTATAGCTGTGCATGTGATTTGTGTCTTAAAGATTAACAACCTTAAAACTGAATCTAGTAACAGGTAACTAGAAAAAACAGAGAGAAAATAAATGAAAAAACAAGGATATCCTGTTGATGTGATATGTGAGGATGGAGTCTGCATTGATGATCACTGGATTGGTGTTGGCATTTGGAGGAAATGTAGTCAATTAGTAGTGGTTCCTCCATGGAGCATTAGTGTGAACTACTCTGCTACACTGTTTTGTTTTGGTGAATAGATCAGGTTTTGTAATTTGTTTGGAATAGCTGCTTTAAGTTGTTTGGGCATGTCCATTCAGCTTTTAGTTTGCTCTTGTAATTTGTCTGATATGTTATGATATAATATATTCACTATCTTCACAAAAAAAATAATAATAAATAAATAAATAAATAAATAAATAAAAATAAAAAAGTTCAAATAGCGAGATAGAAGATGAAATTTTGGAGTAGGGAACCATCCAATTGTACGCACCAATGAAGAACACGATGCTAGCTGAAAAATGCTCCTCCACATCAAACCCGGTAGGTTCTTCGTCTGGTAAAGAAAAATAACAAAATTAAACCATTACACTTAAATATCAAAAATTTTGCTTAAAAATATTAACATGTTTATCTTTATATAAACCATCAATTTTGCTCATCAATGAAAGATGAAGAAGCTTGAAAAAAGGACTCTGTAGAGGATTTGATTCATATAAGCCTGAAAAAAGATTTTCATTTGAATTAAAATTTTAAGATCCGCCATTAGTGGGAGTCTGAAAGGTAAAAAGCAGATCAACATAAGTGGAGAGACTAACAAAAACGCAGTCGTCAGGCCAATTACTACAATTTATTTTTTGTCCATGTCCGAACAATGGGCGGTGCAGGAAACTGTGCTAGAATTACCATGTACCCAAAAAAAAATCCCTTTTCCGAAAATCATATAATAGCATAGTTTGTGACTTCTCGTAGAACATCAAACTAAAATTTGGTCACCACATCGATTCATCATAACTACAACAGATGACCATACTAATAGTTACAACAGTAGCATTTTCCTTTTATGAAGCCATTAACGACTAAAAAAATATACACAATTGAAAAGTCGTTCACAACTAAGATTCAAACTACTTATTTGAACTCATTGTCACGAGTAAATCAATATAATATGTGGCAATAAGATCAACCCAATATCCTTGAATTGAGCTCCAACAATTCTTGCACATGGCTAGGTAGCATAGATGATTAAAAGGTGTATAGTCAAGGGATAAAAGCCGAGACTTGTACATATACTATCTAACTACTAAGCAAGGTAACAAAATACTATGGAAGTTATTTATTGGGAGTTTAATAACTTTAATCATTTGTCAAACCGAAAAACCACTAATATAACATAATAAACTTATCAGAGTAAAATAATTTCTCATTTGTAAGGAACAAGCTAAACTGAAAATCTTTCTTTCAAAGCATAATTATCTTAGCTTAAAGATCAAATGAAACATTACATAGATTGATTAAACTGAATGAGAAAAAAGATAATTAAAGAAAGAAACAATGATGTACCTTAGGATCGATAGACCATGTTAATCTCGCTCCTTAAAAATGTTGATCAATTAGCGAAGCACCACCAAAATTGATCGATTTAAATCAACCATGAGAATCCCAGAGATGGTTTTGATTTTCGTTGTCTTACAAATTTGAATTCAAAATTACTGTAGAGAATTAGAGATAAATATCATGCAATTTTGTATTGTTATTTCTTTTAAAATTAAAAAACCAAAATACTAAAATGACATCAGATATGTACCAAAGGACCACTTATAGCATGACACATCATCAAAATGGCATCAACAAAAACCCTACAGATCAAGTAGTATATATACACCCATAATCCATAGATATGATTTAGAACACTTTATAATCCCTTGCTAATAACTGATTGCTTTCTTCTTTTTTGTAAACAAGATGATCAGATCACGCAGAATATTTTTCATAATGTGTTTATGTGTGTCTTCTTCAGTGTGGTTTGGTTGTTTCATGCAATCACCTAAGGTTCAGGATGAAGTCCCACAAACACAAACAATAACAACAACTACAATCAATAACCAAAACAACCATCTTTGGTTCACACTTGTGAAACATATTCTCTCCAAACAATCTCCAAACTCCAACTTCGTTTTCTCTCCACTTTCCATCCATGGAATAGTGGGGTTAATGGCGGCCGGTTCAAAAGGCAAAACACTTGATCAAGTCCTCTCTTTTCTCAAAACAAAAACCCTCGATGAGCTTAACACTCGCTTATCTAAGCTTTCTTCCTTAATGGCTGATGGTAGCTCAGGCGGTGGACCTCGTTTGTCTTTTACAAATGGTGCATGGATTCACAAAACTCTTTCTCTTAAAACATCTTTTAAACAGATTCTGAACAATGTTTATAAGGCCACCTGTAAACAAGTCGATTTCTTGAACAAGGTTAGTACGTTCTATTTAGTTTTTTATGTGTTTTATGTAAATTAGTTTAGCATTAAAGGGGGTATTGAATTTGCAATAATCATTCTAGTGCAACCAAAATATTGACTAACAGTGTTCAAGTTAAATTAGATAGAAACTGGATAAAAATATAATTTTGTTAAACAGATCATGACTAGGTAAAATATTAAGTCTCTAGACTAACTTGTAAAAAATTTAGTTTTGGATTACATAAGTAGATTACTAAGATTTTATATATCTGTTATTATAAGAATTTGTAGTGTAATAAACTAGGTTTATCATGTGCCCAGTGTCCTTCGCACGAAAATTATTTATTCTTTTGAAAGATACAGTGAGACACATTTATGTAAAATGTCATTTCTAAACATTATTATATAAGTTTGTTAGTTGGTTTAGTTATTTGTTATGTATTTATTTAAAACATCTCTTTAGTTTTGTTTTTTACATCGGACACTAACATTGAGGCCTTAAAAAAAGTAGGGGCCTTGGGTGATCGCCTACTTTGCCCACCTATAAAGACTGCCCTGGTCCCTCGGGGACAAGTCTTATACAAAATGTGCATTCTTTATAGCTCAATAAACCTGGTACATGCATATATGGCTAACATATGTAGTTATTAATGGACACAGGCTATTGAAGCAGTCATGGAAGTGAATACATGGGCCGAAAAGCAAACCACTGGTCTTATAAAAGACATCCTTCCTGCTGATGCAGTTACCCCTGCAACCAGGCTCATCTTAGCTAATGCAGTGTATTTCAAGGGAAACTGGAAAGAGAAGTTTGACCCGTCAATGACAAAAGACTCCGACTTCCACCTCATTGATGGGAGCAAAGTTAAAGTGCCCTTCATGAGAAGCTACAAAAAGCAACTTGTATGTGAATATGATGACTTTAAAGTATTGGGTCTTCCCTATTCACATGGTGAAGATAAACGTCGTTTCACTATGTACATGTTCCTCCCAAATGAAAAAGGTAGTATCCCATTATTGTTAGAGAAAATAGGTTCACAATCTGACTTTTTGGAGCGACACATACCACGAGAGCAAGCAATGGTAGGGAGGTTTATGATCCCAAAGTTTAACATCTCATTCGGTTTTGAAGCTTCTGATATGTTGAAGGAATTAGGTCTCGCATTGCCTTTCGAACTTGGAGGCATAACTGAAATGGCGGACGAAAGCCTAGGTGTTTCAAGCATCCATCATAAGGCGTTTCTGGAAGTAAATGAAGAAGGTACAGAAGCTGCTGCAGCAGCAACCGCTATGGTTTTTAACTTTGGTATCACGCCTGGTCCAGTCGACTTTGTAGCAGATCATCCATTCTTGTTTGTGATTAGAGAAGATGTGAGTGGAGAGGTGTTGTTTATGGGACAGGTGGCCAACCTTAGTGTTCGTTGATCCGGTGAAAATTTTCTTAAAGTTGGAGACCTTAAAAAGTTGTTCTAAATACAGGGTGATCCACTTTCTCTTTTATAAATGTAGGGTGTTCAACATTTTCTTTTCTAATTGTAGGATTTCAGTTTAGCTAGGTTAGTATCTATTCAATTTATAATCGGATTATTTCAAGGTAACTATTTTACAAAGCTCTTTCCCATGGATCCTTTGGTCACAATCATAAGCTACACTACTACAATACACTTATTGGTGCTTATTTCAGGAATTATACTGAGTTTTGCATCATCTGTTTATAGGAAGAGCATTGTTTGGTAGTAAATGTTGCAAAGTAACTAGATTCAGTTGCTAAGCGCTTACTGATATCTTTTTTATGTAAATATGTAATGGACTTGCAGATTGTTGAAATTGACCAAGAGATCATGTAGATACAGATTTGTTCCATTTTGGTGTTGTTTTCTCTTCTTAATAAGTTTTATGGGGAAACTTGTTACAGAGTCGCAGTTAGCCTTAAAGTTTGAATAAACATATCGTACTTTTTTTTTTTTTTTGAAAGACAATTAACAGTAAATAAATAGCAAACTAACAAGAAGTCAGAAAGTACAACGACACAACAATAATTCCAACCAAATGACCCTATAGCTAACATGGCCCTAAAGCGATCATGACCCAGGATATTATACAGACCGACAACGAATCTGACAATTTGACCCTAAAACTACAATTTTTGGAATTACAGATGTGACGATCCTAACAAACAAAGTAAAAGAGTCGTCTTTGAAACGTAGAACCATTTAAAGGCAGTCACCCGATAGAAAGTGTGAAAATGGGTGTCAACTGTCAGAACAGTTCCATCCACACAATTATACCAAGTAGTGCCACGATGAGATGTAAAGACGATTGTCGAAGAAAATACCTGTGAACGTAAGAGATCAATACATAATTTAGGAGATGTTTTAAAGGTAAAACAAGCATATCTACGTTTTTTAACTTAAACTAATAGACATTAACTCGTTCATTTACTCCTTTGGGTTTAGCTGGATGTTGTTTTGATCATTTTATCTTTTAATTTCCCTAGTTATGTCAATGAATAGCTTGTCAAATACAAACATATCCATTGGTATTTTTTGTAATCTGCATCCTATTTTGTTACAAATAATCTAAAATAACCAATTTTACAAACATATTTCACCAAATACTCAATTTTTATCCAAAAAGCCAAACAATATTAACGGCAAGCCAGACCAAAAGACTGACAGAAAAACAAATAAAACACCTTTGAATACACCAGTATCAGCAGCATATGAGATCAAATGTGATATATCCATAGGCCACAATCAATAGGAAACTGTCAAAGGATCCACCAGTAAAGAACCATATCAGCAGCATCACAGAATCCATACCAGTACTCAAGACCACATCCTCAAACAAGCAAAACTCAACCAATTTAGGATTCTACATTCTCAATCACTAGGACCAGGAAACTATCCTTATAGAGCTACTATCAAACCAAAACTCTTAAACAAAGTTACCTAATCTTTCAAAGTACACAATCACAATTCACAAGGGAGAAGAGGATCAAACAATGCTGAGTTCAACAGCAAGATACATAGCCATCCATCCCCAACTAACCCAAACATCCAAACACTCCCTGAGTTTTTGGTAACAGAGCAAAAGATCATTAATCAGACAAAAAATCTCAGAAATGGCAAACTTAGCCACTTTGGTACAGGAAACCATCCTTAGGGAGCTACTATCTTTCAAGATACACAATCACAAGGGAATGAGATCCAAGCAGAAATGAGTTCAACACCAAGATACATAGCCATCTGACCCACACAAACGAAACTTTGGATGCTATAATTGGGAGATTGTATATTTTGCCTCGCAACATGCTAGACTTTCATGTTTTATATATTAAATCATTTCAGTCTTAAAGATAAGTTTTTTTTAAGAAAAACCTGTGACCTTTTTCCAAACATCGCCTAACCGCTACTTATGCCTTCACTACTCTAATCATGAGTCAAAGTAAATCCATTTACATATTCAGATGATGCATATTGAAAGATTGATAAAATTGTGAATGTATTTACGAAGTATCCAAAGTAACCGCCAAGCGTAATGAAATGAGAATGTAACGAAGCAAAGAACGCTAACAAGAATTCAACAAGTAATGAACATCTAAAAGGCTTGTCATCATTAATTACACAAATAATAGGGTATCTATTGTATAAAGGACATTCCCCATTCTAAAAAAACCCATCAAAGATAAGGAGTAGATGTAACTTTATCCATGGAATAATAAAAATCACATTAAACTTGATAATACCGATCACTATCCTTAAATCCCTACCTTTCTACAAATCACAATCTGAAATATATGCAGCATATATTGCATCTACAAACGCATAAGATTCCATAAATGACATTGCTTAACAACATTAAATCAGTGATAAAAAACTAAAATAGATAAAAGTGATTTTTCCACACCTTAACTACAAAATAGGCCTTGATATGTGGCCGTCATCATTTTGATCAGTTATTGTCATAATATATATGTGAATCCAAGTGATCAAGCAAAAGTAGCGATTCCTTGTAAGAGCCCATGAAGAATGAGCCATATTCTGAAGAAATCCCAAGATTCTTGATTTGTGGGCAGGGGTCATAAACATTGAGTGTGGTCTGTCCATTCGCATTTCGAATTTCAAATATAGGTTCACCATTCTTCCTAAACCCCAATAGTTTACAAAATGATGTGCCAATTGAGAATAGCTTTCTAAAAGACGAATCACGCTCCATCACCCATACACCACAATGAACTGCTTCCTCGGCCACAATGTATCCGGACACAACAAGAGATCCCCTTAGCTTAGAAACGGAGACACTGGAGTGCAGCTCCTTTGTCAAGCTATCCGGTAGGTCTACCACTTTAAATTCCTTGGTAATCAAATCAAATGACACAACCATATGTTTTACGGTAGATTCACCATCATCACTAAAAGTCTTCTCACGAGCACCCCAATAGATAAGCGTGTCTATAACAACTTGAGTTGATGTGTTAAGTTTAATCGACTGACGAGGCGAATTACAACTCGGAATCACATTCCAAACACGCGAACTCAATGTAAAAACTTCAACATGCCAAGGCATGCCAATTCTATATTTTATTTTGACAACCATAGGATCTCTGTCAACAGGACAAACCCCGAAACCAAAAACAAGCTCATTCCGAGAGTACGCCCGACTCCCCTTTGACAAAAAACTAGGGAGAGCAATACCAAATGATTTTCGGATAGACGGGTTCCAAATAACTAGCATTCTTTTATTATAAGATCCATCGTAACAAAACAAACAGAGTAACCCATGACATGCACCAACAACGTACGAAACATGATATTGTTTAAGCAAAGGAGACAGAGCAAACTCTTGTTGTTGTTGTATGTTAAAAGTTTCGATATCATCGTCTACCAAAGAAAGAAACCTGTTGTCCTCATAACCTAGTGATGAACTTAGAATATGACTACTATGTGGGTGCGTGTGGCGGGCGCCGTAAGCTTTGATAAACTCGGAGCTGTCGATGAAAGACTTCCAAGGTTTGGAAACGGACCTGAACTGAATCAAAGGCTTTACAGGAAGCCGTTTCATGATTTCCATTTGGATTTCAAAAGGGATATTGTTTGACATGGTTCAGCTTTTCTATGGTTTATATTTCTGGTAAGAACAAGTATTGATATGAGATTTGGGGCGTTACTTTTAGGGGTCTTTGTTTAAGTGTGTTCTTCTCGAGTTTTTTATTAAAGAAAGAAAACGAAATGGGAGAGAAAAGAAGAGGAAAAGAAGAGGAAATGAAGAGTGAAAAAGTTCGGTGTTTTTTAGTTGAAAAATAAAAAGAGAAAAAGAAATTAAAAGAAAATATTACTAGTAATAAGTTTTTGTATTTTTGAGTTGAAAAGTAAAGAGCGAAAATGAAAACAGTTTGGTTCATTTATAATTACTAGATGAGTACTCGTTTATAGCAATGAGATTTATAGCGGCATATAGTTATAATATAATGATAAAAAAAAAATTAATGGGTTATAACCGAAAAATAATAAAAGTTTGAGGATTTGGGGATTAAACATAATGTTTTGAAACCTGGTTCGACCCCGGTGGTTCAACCGGTTGAACCATTCCGGTCGAAAAACGGGTCAATTTGAACCGGGTCATCCCAACGAATTGGGTCAAAAAACGGGTCAAATTAAACCGAGTCAACCCGCCGGGTTTGAAGCGTCACGGGTCAACCACTCAACCCGGTTTTTGATATGTAATAATAGTTTCCTTTCGAAACATATGTTTTCAACATTTTTTTATGTTTTCAACATTTTTTTTAGTTTCAACTTTTCACTTTTCACTTTTTGATTTTTTTTCTTTATATATAGTATAGATATAGATATAAATTAGAGAACACAAGTTCTTCACAGTTTCATTTTCTTTTTTTCTTTTTCTTTTTTTTTTCATTTCTCTCAAAATTAAACTCGAGAACACAATGTTAATCTTATACGGAAGTATTCATAGCTTCAATCTTATATTTATTTATTATATATATATTTAACGAAAATAGCAAAAATAACTAATTTTACAAACATGTTTCATCAAATACCTCATTTTTATCCAAAAAGACAAACTACCCATGAAACTTGCAATGTATTACTATGTTTTGCGGATTTTTAAAAAATCACAAAATTTTGCTAGTTTTCAAAAAACTAGGTATTGCTATATTTTGCAAATAAAAAAAAATGCAAAATATTGATAGTTTTCTAAAAACAAGCAAAGTTTGACTAGCAAGGTCAACCTTGTGATTTTTTAAAAATAAATTAGCGAGGTCGTGCTATTTTTTAGAAAGAAATTAGTAAGTTCTTACTATTTTTTTTTTTTTAAAATCCGCTAAATGTAGCAGCACTTTGCTAGTTTCACGAGTAGTTTGGCTTTTTTGATAAAAATTGAGTATTTGGTAAAATGTGCACGTCATTGTAAAATGCACATTATTACACTTGCCGGAGGTTCTTCTAGAAGCACTCTACTATTAGGATTATCCTAGTGGGTAAGATCTGTTTATATCCTTTTTTAAACGCATATCAACATCTCCTTAGAAATTTTGTTATGTTTAGCCTAAGTCTTTATCAAATAAACAAAACTTTACAAGAATACTGAATGCCATATTCAAAGAAAGAGCAACTTAATACTATTGAATTAATGGGTGATTCAAACATTCAAACTATTATACAAAGCTCTTTCTTCCCATAGATTCTTTTGGTCACAATCATAATCTAGACTACTGCAATACACTTATTGGTGCTTATTTCATAAATTATACTGAACTAAAAAACATTAGAAGCCAACCACACACGAAAGAATATGATAAGTAGTAGTCTTTTAAACCTAAGTTACGAAAGCAGTTTGGTTGTGGAGCCAGACATTAGTTCGGAGCCATTACCATATGCTACAAAAAGCAAACCTTACTTCTCTTGAGCATTCAAGGATTTTGGTCACATCTTCTGGCCATATACTCATGGGTGAAACCTGGTTGCGGTTCACACAATCACATTGACGCCAGTGATCCCAGCATCTATATAGAACTGTATTCCATTGATGGTTTACAATCATTTTCCTGTTTTGGCTCGTTTCATCCCATTGTTGTTGTTAAAGGGAGACATGCTTGGGCTCATACTAGGACTCATGCTAGGACTTTCCTCTCTCAGTGTACCGTTCAGCATAGCCAGTTCCCTTAATTGATGCTTTTTATACGTATCCATTGACTCATCCTGGTGATAAAGAGAGTTAACGATGTAAATAAAAGAAAAAACCTGTATCACGGGCTTTTGAGATGTGGGCAGGTCAGGCAACGGGTTCAAACAGGTCCAGGTCATTTGTATGGGTTAAAAGAGAGCCCAGGTTGGGCTTGGGTCAGATAAGATTGAATTGACCGGTAATACATTTTTTGCCCTTTTTATAAATACTTAATGAGTTACTGATAGTTACAAACCAATATTATTATAAATAGTAAGATAAATCTTTAAGTATACGATCTGATAGTTATATTCATTAAAAACAGAATTTAGCAAATTTTCAACCCATTTGATCCATTTGACCAGTTTCTCCATAGGCAAAATTTATTGATTGAACTAGTTTAACCCATTTGAGATAAAAAGGATCCCAAATCGACCCATTTACTTATAAATGGGTCGATATTGACATTAAGGTTTTTTCATACCACTGGCTTTAGGAGGTTTTCTAGTAGTGCCACAGCATGATCCAACCGTGAATCTATTATTTCTTCAGGAAATTCCGCTTCAAGCAATAGGTGAAGTGGGTCATTGAGGTGTTCATATCCTGGTTTGTCCTTTAACTTCTCTTCCTGTTTTCAAGGCAAAAGAGAGGTGACTTTAACAAGTATGCCGTAAACACCATACATGCAATAGGTAAGAAAAATAGGATGAGTCACCCTTGGGCATCCCCCATGGCCCCACCAACTGGCCCCATAGTCAACATTAGGTAGGAAAGCAAGGGGCTCATATTTAAACATCCATGCAATGTTCATGAATGTATTCCAAAAAGGTGTTCAATACGAGCTATTTTAATAGCTGAAAAAAGAAATGCACAGCACAAAGAGCAACATATACAAGAAAACATCTAATAAGATGTAATGCACAGAGTCTTGCCGGAACATAAATGTTTTTCATACAAAAACCTTGTGAGTTGTGAAATGTCTAAGAAACTACTACACATCCAAGAGCAAAATATACTAACTGAAACAATTTCCATTCCTGGATGTTCCATGGAAACTGAATTACTTACACTTTTGGCAAGCCTTAAGTTTAGAAACTCCATCACTATGTAAGAGTACTTTAGATATATGAGAAATTCACTAACACTTCCAAAAACTATATAGCCATAATGACCAATCAAACGTTCCAATTAAGGGAAGCTATAGCTTCTGTATTGCATTCACCTCAAAATAATTGTAATGCGTGACTGACACAATCTAATAATCAGTCAAATATCTAGAATTCTTCATGCGTGACTGATGCTAGTTAAGTGGGTATTCAGGCTTGAAATTCGAAAAAGGAAACTTGTTTTATATATCGCAAGTGAAATCTTCTTATTGTATTTCAAGAGAGTGTGATGGTTCCTTTTTGTGTAAAAGAGTACTTTAGAGTAACAAGTAGGTCCCTGAACATGATACTATTTTCACTGGTCTTTATATATGAAGCAAAACTATCACTGTAAGTGCTGACTTATATGGAACAGCTTGTTCCTAAGATTTCACCAGTCGTTGTATGCTATTTTCAGGATGCATAAGCTCTAGAGCAAACAACAAAGTACATACCCGTCAGCCTTTAAAGACCAAAAATTCATGATGAAAAAGAAAGAAGGAGAAGATGTATCCTTGTGTACCAGAAATTCAGAGTGTTGCTATAATTACTAGAAACTTTTCATAATGTTTGAGAAAAGATATCATACCTTAACAGTATCCTTCACCGATCCCCGACCTCTGATATATATTCTACACTCTGTCATGGCTTCTATCCTTTTCAGGGAATTTCCGCGTGGACCCAAAATACGGCCAACAAAGTTATACTGCCATATGATATCAGGTTAGAACAAGCTAATATTGAAACATAAGCTAGAGGTATATAAAAGGGTGGGTTAAGTAACGGGTATTTTTATGTGGATCTGGTAAAGCAGACCCGAACATTGTTTGTCAAAGAATTAAAGAACTGTCAAATCAAATATGAATACAAATATTATACTGATTCAATACATATTCAATTTCGATAATAACATATTTTAGGCGGGATTGGCATAAATATCACTTTGTTTGTCTTTTGACCCATTACCTATCGAGCTCATGTTTTTTACCCATTTTACATAAAATATAACCCCAATAAAATCATCCATAACTAAAAGGTCGAAATTCCCACCGCCAGGAACAATAGAAAAAAATGGCCCAAAGACTAAGAGCAAGTGTTAACTGCATATGGTATAATATTATACTTACATTTGGGAATTTCTCAACGGGTACATCAAGTCTGATAACTTTCTTTACAACCGTAGGGTTCCCCATTCCTGGCGATGCAGGCCAACCCATTGCAGAAGCTTGAAATGAGGCCATCCTTTGGAGAAGCCGATTACCCTGAACCAATACCATTATCACTAGTCAGTAATCAAATCAGGTTATCAAACACCAACATTGAAATGCAAATACATATCTGTGAGCAGGAGAGTAATGGTTTTTGGGTCCGTGGGCGGTGGGCCTATTCTGCTTTAATATTGGAGGTTCTGTATGTAAGTTGTAAATATCATAGTACCACATTTACAAATTAGGAAAAGACAATGCCGATTTTGCAACTTCCTTATAGTTCAGCGGTTGAAATTGTAGTCATTTTGAAAATTTTAAGACAATGTTAGCATACTAGAAATCTTCAAAAGACAGACTTCCCATGTGAACTTGTGGTGCAAATAGAAAACCATGATGTTAATACCTCTGGTTGCATTGAAGGCCATGCCTCCACATCCATTGGACCCACATTAGGTTTTTGACCAAACGATCGATATGACCTCTCACGCATCATTCTTTCATGATCCACAAAATTATGGTTTGAAACAAGTCCCGATGTCTTCATTATCTCTTCATAAAGATGACAAACAAAAGAAGCAAATTAATAACTCGTGTAACCTAAATAATCTTTTACGGAGTAATCAAGTAATATTCATGGTTTATAAAAATTGAACTCTTGACTTCAAGGTTACTTGAGGTGAATCAATGCCATAGGACTATGGTCCAATTCGCATATAGTTTACATGATAGAGTTGGTGACGATATTTATGCCACATCAATCCAATATTTTCCGGTCATATAAAACTTGCACAAACACAACATATGCGACATTACCAGATTGATTTTTACAACTCAAAACAGGGCCGAAAGGGTCGAAAGTCACCAAAGTTAAATTATAGTTCATGTAACAGCGGAATCATTCGATAAAAACAAATATATTTTTACTAATAAAATAAGTGTTTCAGGTCACCAACCTGTACCAAAAGAATAAGCTGTTATGAACCATTACACAGATCACCCAATTTGCTACCTCTAGTCTAAGCCACCTAGATTAGTTTTGCATGACGTACTATTATATCACTATAGTCTTCATTGTTAATATGCATGTTCGATTTAATACCATTCAGAAAGTTTTTTCATTTCAGATTTCACATTAGCCACTTATTTTATTGTACTGATATAACACCTTTTTATTGAAATATATATTGGAAATGCAAGCAAGAGCACATGCAACAAATAAGTGTGTGTATACAGTCACAGGACAAATGTCGTAACCACATTATTTTATTCAAAGAACAATAGGATTAAAAGAAACCTTGATTTAGGAGTCTACTGCATACTGGCATGACTTGCATAAATGGTGCCAACTTTTGCCTCTCTGCAAGCAATTCAGCCAGATATCTGTCGGCCAATTTCCAACCAAACAATTATTATCAGAAAGAATTGGACCTGAACAACTTTAGAAAGGTAAACCTGAATCAATAGGGAGACATGCAGCTCTTTGGCTTACAAAATTAAATGTAAAAGAGAATAAATACATTTACAAAAAAAGGAGAATGACAGCACTGTCAGACCTAAGCATGAGACCCAAGAATCTAAGAGCATCGTCCTTAAAATGTAGATGATTGTCTATAATAAATGGCCATTATAGTACTAACAATTATCTTCAATATGATTGTCAAAGGAAATTTCGACCCATTTAGTTAAACTTATATATGGGTTGATCCTGGTCATGTTTTTCTAATGACTAAAAGTTGGGCGAGATAAGAAACCAAGCATAGGGACCCAAAGTGTAACTTTTTGCATACAATCTACAAAACCCCTATATTAATAAAATTGATATTACTTTTGTTATTATATACTTTTGGTACATATTTAACACAATCATTATAAAGATTACAAAATGCCGAACAAAAGGTGTTTTGGTTGAACCAGAAAAAGTTTTGACCCGTTACACAACCAGCTCGACCTGCCTATTTTGACACTCATTGCTTTGATTAAAAACCTATTAATGACCCCAATTCACGCGACTATGTGGATCTTAACCAAAATCAATTTTGATGACTATACTACACCATCAATAATTATATATTTAACAACCAAAAATGATGCAAGGACCAAAGCTCCTATATATACATTTATAGAATTAATGGAAGTAGAAAGGGGACTGTGATGCATTTGTTATTAATGGAATATCAAAATATGTGACTAACAACTCTAAGAGAGTATATGAAAGCATGACGGTGAAGCCAAACTATATAATGTATCAACA
>JARVZY010003472.1:0-20995 GCA_030686995.1 Artemisia argyi | reverse complement strand
ATGACGGCGTCAAAAGTAGATCAAGGCAGTCCGAGAAGAGTTTTGGCGGCGAGGTGACGGCGTCACAAGATTGGTCTTGACGCCGTCAGACCCTATTTCCTATATATAGTTTTCTAATTTTCACACATTAAAGAGAGAAGTTTTTTTGAGAAACCCTAAGTACGAACTTGGTGCGAATTTTACAGGTTTTTCAAGGGTTCTAAGCCCTTGATACCTTTCATGTGTAATTGAGATAAGTGTTCTTTTAATTCAATCAATATGTCTATGTGTTGGTTGTCTATATCTTGTTCTTGTCTTAATTTCATCATGCTAGGCTAGATCTATCTTTTGTTTGCTTGGATCTAATGAAACCTAGCTGTTAATTATGTGTTGATTACTTGTTTATAATTGTATTGGATGAATGAATTTGATGTTAGGCTTAAGAAAACTGGCAGATCTCCAATTGGTAACATGCTTGAACGTCTTAAGAAACATGAACCGATGTGCACTAGGTCTTTATTGGTTGTATTTAATGCATGAGCCACTGTTTATAATCCCTATGGTTGTGCTGGGCATGGTATAGGAGGAGATAAGAGCTCATAGAATTGGAGAGTTAAGTGCGCCACCCCATGAATGGTATTAAGGAATACAATCCGTCATCCATGCAACTATAACAAGTAATTAACGTGTAAAATATGTCTAGGGAGTAGTGAAATCTAAGTAAACACATTTTCTCCACTTATTGCTCACAACTTTAGTATAATTTAGTTTATTTTAATTTCTAGTATTTTATTTTGATTGCATCTTTAGTATTGGGTTAGTTGACTAGCAACTAATTCCGCCCAAATCCTTCGAACCCAAGATTTTTACTTGCTTTCTAAAAAAATAAAAATACAAAAATAATCATCCCTCACCTTTAGAACTAGTATTTAGGTTTTCTAATCCTAGCGACACTATTCCTAGCTGAACGATCAATCCCCCGGTACTTGTCACTATACTATACTACAACGATCAGGTACACTGCCTGGTGGGGGTTGTAAACTTCTCAAGATCCCTTGAGAGGTAAAGCCTGGTGCGATTCCCACGTATCAAGTTTTTGGCGCCGCTGCCGGGGAATAGTTATTGTCTAGGTTAGAATCTCTTTTTATTAGGTCTACTTGCTAGATTCCTTTCTAGTACGATTTTATTTTTATTTTTAGGTTTTCTTTAGTCTATCTTTTTCTTTGTGTGTTTGTTCGTAATTTTCATTGACTCTTCCGTTCACCATTATGGAGTACGCGAATCCACCATACCACCAACCACAAAGGCCATTCTTCCCTATTGACATCTCGAATTTCAAACAATATCGAGATGAACCCATATATGATGCATGGACTCGTTTTAGAAATTTACTCCGAAAATTCCCTTATCATAGTTTCGCTTTAGCATCCCTAACCCGAACCTTTTACTATCGTGTTGGCCAATATGACCAAATGCGCATTGAGGATTTCGCCAATGGGGACTTTAGGGAATTAAGTGCTGAAGAAGCATGGGATACCATAGAAGATTGTGCCCAATATTATTATAGGATAGACAACCCAACAAACGTTAGTACAAGTCATTTGAATAAAAATTTCCAGGATCATGAAACAAGTTTGTTTGGGGATGAATATATTAGTGTTGAGATACCTAAGTGGTTTTCATGTAATGCCATAGTACAAGCTGAACACATAGGTGACCTTGATGTGATGGAGGATTTAGCCGAACATGATCACATTGATCAAAAAGACCTAGGTCCTATGATCGATGATGATGAATCTCAAGAAACATATGATGAATCTTTTGAGCAATATGTATATAGCAGTCAGAATATTGAGGATGATCCATATGATTCGGACATAGAAGTTGAGATGCCTAAAGAAGTACGTGAGATACTTGGGAAAATGTTAGGGTTAGATTATAATGAAACACATGTTGAGGATATAGGTGATCTTGACACAAGGAAGAATGAGGTAAATAACACAAACCTACAAAGTACCCCACAACTCCCATCATCACTTGAGGCACACACACCGCCCGTGACTTACCCGGAAGAAGTAGAAGAGACTATAGGAGCCCCGATAGAGATAGAACCTTTGAACCAAACACAACTAGAGGATATAGGTTTGAATACTTATAATGATAACCTTACTCTTAGTTCTAGGGAAGTTCCTAGTTTTGATGAACCGGAGCCTCAACCAAAACCGTTACCTAATCTTCCATCCTTGGATGAAAATTTAGGAATTGAAATAGGTTCCGATCCACCCATCAAACCATATAGTCCGGGTAGTCTTAGGATAAAGGTAGTGGACTCTAAGCCTTGTAGAGAGGAAGCCAATATAGGAGTGGAAAATGACCTTACATACTTACATCACCCATTCATGATTGATCATCAGAAACATTATGGGTTTAAACCAGGTTTATTAGGTCAAGATGGATTCCCAACTAGGAGTCTCTCGAAGTTGATAGAAGATGATCCCTTTCTAAGAGAAAATCTTAATCCGCCCACTAACCCAATTGAATTAGGTGAGGTTTTGATGATAGGAGCACACCCCTTTGAGCATATAATTCATCCACCACACTTTACTCACGTGGCATATTTCCACCTTAAGGGTGTGTATCGCTACTATCACCCGCACTTAATCCTAAGTGTAGGGAAAACCTCACCTTTATCCGTGAAATAAGGGTAGAGTCACGCTCGTGACTCGAACAAAAACAAACGCTTATTGGGAGGCAACCCAAGCTTTATTTGTTTGTATGTTTTTTGTTTGTTTGATTTTATTTGTTTCCGTATGCATGTTTTATTTTTATTGTTTGTGGCTCATGTTTCAAAGTAAATTGTGAAAATGCTTTATTTTGTTTTTAACTTCGTCTTAATTGCATATAAATGTATTTTGCAAAAGATAAGTGTAAGGGAGATCCAAATTTGTTTATAAGAACGAAATTGAGCATGAACCACAACAATAATAAATGGACATGTGTATTAGTACTTGTTAGAGTCAAATGCTTGTATCGAGTCATAATGAAGTTTTACAGGATTTTCCAGGAAGTAGGACCAAGTTTTTCCAGAAATTTTCCGGAAACTTAACATAAGAATTTCTGCAGGTCACTTCTGACGGCGTCACGAGTTAACTCTTGACGGCGTCACGTGTAAAAATCTGAAAATTTTACCGGTTTTGTTTTTCTAACAGAGTCTTATGATTTTTGTGAATTATTAAGTTTTATAATCTCCAGGAGATCTGCAAACTTCATTCCACAAGCATTATATCTTATCTTGTTTTCTAGGATTTAATAACTTATATAGGATGCCGCCGATTTTACGCGAGGTTGTTTTGTCTATTTTTTCAGGATTTATAGGTTATGTTTGACAAGAAGATGATTTATATTCTGGAAGGGAAGCTTTGATTGTTCATTTTCTTGGAGGAAGATTTAACCTGGCCACCTAATTATCCATACCGAGCGAATCAGGGGAGTATTTGATTTCATTCTTTTTACTTATTTCACTTTTACATTCTTTACTTGAACATTGGGGACAATGTTCATCTTAAGTGTAAGGGGGGGGGGGGGGTAAAATGATGATACCTTACAAATACACTTTCGCTTGAGTTTGTTTGTTTGATAGTAGATGTGTAATAAAACTATGAGAAATACTTGTTAGTGCAATTTTAGCACCAAATTTAAATTTTTTTTACAACATTTAAGAGTGAAACTTTAGCCATAGCAAGCGTCTCATGGATAGGAGATTGTATGACTAGCACATAACCATATCATTCAAAAAAAAAAATCCACCCAAATATGTGAGGTTCGCCTTTAGATTTGATAGGAAAAGTATTTACTATTAGTGCTTATGAGTGTACCGGTAGCATTTAGATTCTGGAACTTGCGTTAGTGATGCATCCCGAGACCGCTAGTGAGACTACATTCGTGTGGTAGGATTTACTACATGATAAGAGGCATTAAGATCAGCCTTGTGTTAAACCCGTATCATAATTACTTGACCATTTAAGTCATATTACTTGGCTAGTTAAGTCAACTAATTTTCCCACACCCTTAGCGTTGTACTCATTTTTAGTACACGAAACCCCTAGTACACCCCTCCGAGCCTATCTTTTCGTTTCTAACTTTAAGCATCTTACTTAAAGGAAGAATTTGTTACACCCCACTTAAATGTACACCCAAATCGCCTTAGCCTTCCGTGTATGCGCTCATTTTTAGTGCATTATTGTTATTTGTTAAACCCTAAGTTAACTATCTAATTGATTACATGGTTGCTAAGTCGAGTCATATCCTTGTACATATTGTTTTGGAATGATTGGGACTCATAGGTAAAGTACTTATTTATGGAGTAATGGGGAAGAACATTATTTATTACCCCCATATGTACGTTAATCTTAAAAGTGCTCAAAGTGTTTTGATTTTCTTAATTCGAGTCATTAGATTAGTTTATTGTAAAGTATGTAAAAATTCAAGTGTAAGGGGAATGTTCATTCCCTATGATGTATTATTTTGGATGGTAGGGTAAGAGTGTATGCAAAAAAAAAAAAAAAAAAAAAAAAAAGAAAAAAAAAAAGAAAAAAGAGAAAAAACATACGGACTACCATCCCGTTTCATTCTATGTTTATTTTATGTTTTTGTTATTTTTAATTTATTAGCTTAAGTCGAGTCTACTCTTGGCTTAGTAACGCCATATTGTACATGTAATTAACCAAGATTGTTAACTCGCCACCAGTAAAAACTTCCTTTATCCAACAAAACCGTGTATTTCATATCCCTACACCTAACGTTACAACCCTTTAAAAGACCTCTTTGATAGTTTATCATAGGTGCTTACGCCATGTGGTGGAGGTTTGATCCTTTCCCAAGCCTATGGTAATCTATTTTGCTATGACAGGTAGTGAGAGATATCTTCCGTTTCCATATTGTAATTTACACTTTATTACACCCGAGAGATGTGAGTATCTAAACACTATTTGTGAGGTGCTAGTGTATGACCTCCGTGCTTGTCTATTGGTCTTTAGTGGAACGATTATTTGTTGTAATTACTTTTATATTAGTGTTAAATGACCCCTAACTTGTATTTTGACTAGAATAAAAGCGCATTTGCTTGAGGACAAGCAAATCTCAAGTGTAAGGGTATATGATGAGGCAAACAATGAACCACTTTTAGGGGGTCATTTAAGCCCGAAATTAAACTTATTTGATCAAATATTGCCCTAAATCGTTCCTTTTGTGATTTTAGGCACTTTGGGAGTGAAATCTGGAAAAGGAAGCAATTCGGACGTTTTTGGAGCATAAAAGTGAAGAAAACGCCAAAGTTTTAATTTTCCTAGCTGGGAACAGTAGGTGACGGCGTCAAGAGCAAATTTCCATGATGATCCAGTACAGATTTGACGGCGTCACGAAGTAGGGCGTCAAGAGTAAAATTCATGACGGCCTGGAAATGCACAATACATGACGGCGTCAAAAGTAGATCAAGGCAGTCCGAGAAGAGTTTTGGCGGCGAGGTGACGGCATCACAAGATTGGTCTTGACGCCGTCAGACCCTATTTCCTATATATAGTTTTCTAATTTTCACACATTAAAGAGAGAAGTTTTTTTGAGAAACCCTAAGTACGAACTTGGTGCGAATTTTACAGGTTTTTCAAGGGTTCTAAGCCCTTGATACCTTTCATGTGTAATTGAGATAAGTGTTCTTTTAATTCAATCAATATGTCTATGTGTTGGTTGTCTATATCTTGTTCTTGTCTTAATTCCATCATGCTAGGCTAGATCTATCTTGTGTTTGCTTGGATCTAATGAAACCTATATGTTAATTATGTGTTGATTACTTGTTTATAATTGTATTGGATGAATGAATTTGATGTTAGGCTTAAGAAAACTGGCAGATCTCCAATTGGTAACATGCTTGAACGTCTTAAGAAACATGAACCGATGTGCACTAGGTCTTTATTGGTTGTATTTAATGCATGAGCCACTGTTTATAATCCCTATAGTTATGCTGGGCATGGTATAGGAGGAGATAAGAGCTCATAGAATTGGGGAGTTAAGTGCGCCACCCCATGAATGGTATTAAGGAATACAATCCGTCATCCATGCAACTATAACAAGTAATTAACGTGTAAAAGATGTCTAGGGAGTAGTGAAATCTAAATAAACACATTTTCTCCACTTATTGCTCACAACTTTAGTATAATTTAGTTTATTTTAATTTCTAGTATTTTATTTTGATTGCATCTTTAGTATTGGGTTAGTTGACTAGCAACTAATTCCGCCCAAATCCTTCAAACCCGAGATTTTTACTTGCTTTCTAAAAAAACATAAAAATACAAAAATAATCATCCCTCACCTTTAGAAATAGTATTTAGGTTTTCTAATCCTAGCGACACTATTCCTAGCTGAACGATCAATCCCCCGGTACTTGTCACTATACTATACTACAACGATCAGGTACACTGCCTGGTGGGGGTTATAAGCTTCTCAAGATCCCTTGAGAGGTAAAGCCTGGTGCGATTCCCACGTATCAGCTAATGATCTAAGGAAAGGCACGATAGAGACGAGAAACTAATGACTTAAAAGACTTAGAAGAAATATCACATGGTTTGGAAAAAGTATGACGACCTTATGGAAAAAGAGCGCCAGTTACGGGCGCCATTGGTCAACTATGCACCTACGAGTCAACACTGAAGTACATCAGTTTTATACCTGAAGAGCGTCGCTTACGTGAAGAGAAGCCTGCCGTTTTTATGCTAATGTGCGGTGTACTTCCCCTGTCAAGCACATCCTAGGGCTACTCCTCCACCTATAAATAGTGGCCAAATTGGAGTAGAATGGGCATCTCACTCACCAATCATCCTATATCAATCATAAGAAGTTTAGGAGTGGTTTACACCAAAACCACTTGCTAGAAGCCTGGAAGCAGCAGTACTTTGAAGTCGTAGTTGTGAGCGTGGTTCATCAATTGTAATCTCGATACAATCTTAATTTCATTATGAGTATGATAATCGTTTATTTATGTGAAACTAGTTACTTAACTTTAAATATGGAGTAGTCGACTTATGTTTGTTTGAGGCATTATGGCCATATGATATGAACCTGAGTATGTAATATATGTTATTGAATTTCTAAATTGTGTATTTGATATGTATTTAGTTGGTTTACTATCTCTTGTTTGGTTGCTCATTGCAATTGTCAAAGGTAGAAAGATGCAATTGTGTTGATTAAGTTATGAATAGTCTATGTATAACGAGTCATTACTATACTTGTAAGAACTGAATAGTAGAACATTTGATAGCCCGGATCATGACATGTTTAAGGACTAATCTCACATCTAACAACTTGATTAGAGGAAATACATTGTTTATACTTCATCCACAGACCACACTTTATGCACTTTATGTATCAAGGATTAAAGGCCAAAAGGATTCCTTTTTATGTCAAGTAGATATAATAGTTTTCATGATTACCATATGTCTGTGTACTCATTACATTTCATTCTCTTGTTTATCTCATGTTGCTTAGCCTTGAACAAACATACACTTAATCAATTTGGTAAAACTTTCAAAAATCTTAAATTCAACAAAAAACGGTTTTAGTGATAAGTGACAATTATTTAAATATAACTTAGTTAACCAACACTGGTTTAAGAAACACTTCCCTCCCTTGGGACGACCTGGTTTTACCTAAACCTTTACTATAAACGGGTGTTATACTTTAGCTGTGTGTTTTGTGTATTAAAGAATTGGTAGAACTAGTATTATAAATTTAAAACTTTCAAAATACATCAGTAACCCTTTGAGTGCACTAACGCATCTCGTACTCGATTCACTCCATGACACATTATCAACTTGCCCGACTTATATGCCACGATGCATTTTTCTTCGACACACGGCAATCGACACAACTTGTATAATTAGATATGATTATTTAACTTGCACTTTATATCATCAAAACTATAAAAACTTAAGCCTCGAAACAATTAAGGAAACCGTAAACTTTAAACAATTCGAAATCGTGTTCGATTAATAATATGAGTTTCTATTTTACTTATAAAATGCAAGTGAATTCTTATTTTCACACCACTAAACCAACTAATGGAGGTATAAATTTTAGTCAAACTTTAAAATCATTAAATTACATATCTTATTTTGATTTTTTAAACATGGTAAAATTATTTTGATTATAAAACTTTGACATTTGATCACCTCGGACAACAAAAACATATACCCGGGGTCATATAATTAGCTTACATTTCTTTTAACCAACAATGAGAAATTCCGTTCGTAACTAACATTTAAAAACGAAAGTAATAAATAAAGTTGATATTTAACTCTTTCTAGATATTTATATGGTAACTATATTTACATACACACACTTAGTACTATATATATTCTTTAACAATAATGTAAAAAAATCCGTCAACACCTAACATCTATTTGTAATTATCTTTTCGTACCTCGTCTTTCGGTCATTGCTGAAACGAGGATTTATTCGTATTCGATACTTTTATTATTGTATACTTATATACTTATACACTTCCAACAGCCAATACTTACAAACGCTTAGAAAACTGTTTTAAACTTAAATGCTGCCACACAAGCAACAATAACATAAACATTTTAAAACTTTTAAACTTATTTAAACTTCATCGAGTCTTAAACCTGTAACTATAAACTAAACTTGCCATAATAATCTAGGTCGCGTGTCGGTGCTGCACACTTATACTATTTGACTTTACTCTATTCAGATTGCTTTACTGAGGTGGGTTCATGGCCCCTACCTTCTTGTTTTTAAATTATTTTGGGGGAGAATACATGCTTGTTTATACTAAAACTTATTACTTATCTATACTTACTTATAACCTACTGGATTACTTTACTATGGACACAAGTGTTTGAAACATATATGTGAGTTTATAACCCCACTTTACTTATACTTGTTTTACCAACTATGGGGTGAAAAATATGCAAAACATTTTCTGGACCACAGAAAATGTTTTATTTTCTCAAAACTATTGCGTAGTTAGCCTAAGCCCATGAACCCACTATTATGCCCACTTTCATGAACCATTAATTCCTGTTGGGAAGCGCGGTTGATATAAATAGATCTATTGTGGTGACTCCCACGTTCGGTTGGCCAGACGGGTCAATATGGCGTATACCAAGTCGGACTACGAGTGTAATGTTAAACACTCGCTATGGGCCCATGATTATTATTTATGTGCTACACTGTAGCGCATTGAATTGTCGAGCTTCGGTTGCATGAACTTAGTGCTAGCGTAACAGACTATTTTTTTGTGACATTATATTCGTTGTAATGATCACATACTCTTCTTATGGTTCACACTTCAAATTTTACTATAAGATAAACTTTATTTCCATGACATCGTGATTACAGAGCTTAATATTAAACTTACATTACTTTTACTTTACATTGTTATTCATATAAACTTATGAACTCACCAACCTCGTGTTGACACTTTTAGCATGTATTTTTAGGTTTAAGGCGATAGCTAATTGTTGGAGGCTTTTGGCATGGCATGACATGGTCATAAAGGACTCTGAAATACTTGGTACTGCTTTCAATGACTCTGAAATACTTGGAACGATGTAAACTTATATGTTGATGCAAATAATGTCTAAAAACGTTATTTCTATCTTTCAATATCTCTACGCTTTGATGATAACAAAATGTGAGAACACTTTACGTAAAAATTAACGTAAACAAGTTTTTAGTCGAAATATCCCGTTTTTATGTAAATCACTCTAGGTAAGAACAAACAAATTTACAAATTGACAAATGATCAAAGAAGTGAATTTGCATTTCAAACTTCACATCTTTAATGTGACAAAATATTCTTTTCAAAAATACATTTTACAAATTATATTTGAATTATAAAGAAATGTTTTAATTGGAAAAATAAGTTTAAAAATCATAACAGCTATTTTCCCTCCAAATCAGCTCCAAACATCCCCAAATAAACCTTCACCACTAAAAACAAAAAATGAAGCGTCCTTGTTTGGCACGGTACCAGTAAATTTAGTGGTACCGTGTGCCTCAAACAGTCACATCTTCCCTTGCCTATAAATACCAGTCCATTCCACAGATTTTAGGCATCCTTTACACACACAACTTTCAGTGATAAAATCCCTTATCACGTAAACTCTCCTTTGATCATTTAGTTAGGTTATTTTTTGTTTTAAAGAGTGATCCTTTCATCCAACCAAGTGATCACCATCATTTCTCTACAAGTCAAGAGAAGAATACAAAGTATCAAGAAGATACAAAGTGTTAAGAGTCTTTGTGCAGTGCACTTGTATTACTTGTTAGTTAACTTGATTGTATCTTGATATACAACAAGAGTCATAGTCTTGTTCAAGTCTTCTTGCGTTGATCATTGTGATCTTGTTGAGATCTTGGAGATCTCTTGTAGCTAGTGTGATAGTGTGTTGATCAAGTGGATCAAGGGTAGATTGTGTTGATTGTGTGGATCGCGTAGATCTTGTATGGATCGTGTAGATCGTGTGAGAAGTTAGGATCGTATGAGATTGGTACTTGCTAGATTAGTACTCGACATTTAGCTTAGTGTCAGAAATTGTGATAAGTGACTTGTACGGTTTTCTCCGCCTGAAGGGAGCTTTGTTAACATAGTGCTTAGAACTCTCGAGTTGGGTACTTAGAGAGTGGAGTAGGGCGAAGAAGAGCTTCGTAACCGAACCACTTTAAATCTCTTTGTCTCGATTTAATATTTCCATCTCATCTCTTTATATTTAGTGTTTATATTAGTTAGTGTAGTTTAAAGTTCATATTGGTGTTGATGATATCACAAAAGAGTTGAATCAAAGTTTTCTAAAGAAACTTTCTTAATAAAGAAAAACAAATCGGTAAAACTATTCAACTTCCCATTCTAGTTTTTCACATTATACTTTTGAATATAAAATTTCTTCAAAACAGATAAGGTAAATCCGTTTCCTACACCTTGTGTTGCGATACCAATTTTGTAGCACCTAAGTAACATTTTCTTCCGTTGCGATCTATTTTTGTTTGGTGATGTTACAGCTACTGAGCCACCAACCTTTTCGATTTGTGCAAATCAGTCAACGGCGGTCAATGATTATCTTGCCGGAAACATGTAAATCTTGCCAGAAATGCTCAAAACTCGCCATAAACTAGTTTTAATCAGTTATAGTCAATGTTTATATCTATTACAAGGTTTTTTTAAGAAAAATCTTGCCGGAAATACTCATAACTCGTCAGAAATACCCAATACTTGCCAAAAATGCCAATCCCATTAATCCCGCCTAACCCGATTACAAGCTACAAGAAGGTTGACCGTCCGACTAACGATTCACAATTTTTCAACCTTAATAATAAATACATTTTATCATCCCTATTGTACAAACTAACCAATCATATGTTTTATAATTTTATAATCATTTATTTTAATAACCCTCTAACTAACAATGTATCACCTTATTTAGTTACAAATTTTGGTTTATTTTAACTTCTCTCTTTATCGCCGTATATGTCGTATTTCTCATCTTCATATTTTTTCATCAAACTCACCTTGTTACATTTGTAATCATAAAAAATGGGCGGGTAACTCTTAACACCATAATATATCATCAATCGTCACCAAAAACATATAAATAAAAAACATTGCTTGCTGAATATCAATTACAGGATACCCACTGTCGCAACGCACAAATACCCCACTAGTAATAATTAAAATCAATTTATCCAAGTCAGTAAGGTATTGTTGGATTTTCATATTCATATAAAGATATATTTTACTCCCCCGTCTCAAATTAAGTGTCCATTATGATTTTTTTATGTCTTTGTTTTTTAATTTTAACTTTATATATTTTTGAACATGTTATATAATACTTGATACAAGACATATGAAAAGATTAAGTTTTTAAATGTATTTTTATTTGTATAATTTTTATTAAATATTACATTATATAAACAAATATATTTAAAGTAAATGTTGAAAAAAAAAAAAAAAAACTTAAAAAAGTCATAATGTTTGTTGTATGGCGTTTGTATTTCATACGTCTCAAAAGCAAAGGCGTAGATATGTAGGGGCGGGGAGGGGCGCCCGACCCTTCGAAATTTTTTTTGCGATTTAAGGGGTATATAGTTTTCGTGTAGAAAAATTTCGGTATATTCAGTTTCGACCTCCAATTTTAATTGTGAAAATTTTTGTATACATTAAGCAATAAAATTTTGATCAATTACATTTTACATAAGTCCATCTACCCAAACTAAAATACATTAATAAACCAAATCTCAAACTAAAATCCATTACTTATTTACTTAGCTCATTAAAAAAAAAAAAGAAACCGGAACAAATTTACAAACCCTCCCCCAATCGACCCTCATCTCCTCTCACAGTCCCTCATTCCTGCCTCCTGACTCCTCACTCCTACAGTCTCGCCGGCCACCACTGACCACCGCCGACGGCCGACCACGACCTCAGCGGCCCTTCTGGTCAGGTTTGTTGTCTTTAAATTTATTATCTACTTGTCTTTTATTTAGGGATTTAGTAGAAATTAGAGATTTAGTAGTATTGTAGAAATTAGGAGTGTATCAACCTAAGCTTGAAAAGTATAAGCCTAGAGGTTCAAAGAATAATTTTCGTCGATTTAAATTTGCTTGGTTTGGTATGTTCCCTAATTGGTTAGAGTATTCTCCAACAACACACAAGGCTTATTGTTTCTATGTTAAAGGTCGAAAGACTGAACTCTAATTTCTTCTATGAATCGAACCAGGTACCAACCGTTTGTCTCATTTTTAATGTTTAGTTGTCTTGGACAAATGTTTATTTTTTAGTGATTGAAATTTTTTTTTATAATAATAGTATTTAATTTTTGACCCGACCCGAATCGAATCACTGACCCGAACATATTATCCGAAAAATAGCGTTAAAAAAAAATTTAAATCCCGACCCTCCACTCAAAATTTTCTAGCTTCGCCACTGCTCAAAAGTAAAGAAATATTACTCCTAGCAACATTTCAACTTGTTCGTCGCATAAATTGTTTTTTAGGATAACCCAAACATATGGTTGACCAAGCAGCTTTTAATGAGAATATAGATAAGTTTGAAGCAAACTTGATCGAGAGACAAAGGTTCCAGGAAGCATGTTAAAACAAAGATCTATCTAGTGCGAATGAGATTTAGGGCATGGCATGCACAGTTTACAAGGGCATCATTTTTAATAATGTTTGTCTTGTAAATAATTCAAAACCAGCTGGCACTTGATTGACCTACACCATTACTCCAGCTGGTTATTCTGCTTTTTCTACCAACTACAAACTACAGCAAACTCCAGTCTACTCTACTAACTCTACTTATCCTCATACGAAGGTCACATCTAGGGTTGAGTTAACCGGACCCTCCCATAGGGAGGGTGTGTGGAAGTTTTGTGCTGCCGGTGTCTATACTGTCTGCTTTAAATGCTTGTACGTTTAACTAAAAATAGGTGAGACCCCTCCCATAAGGGGGGCTTGGTTAACACATCCCCACATCTATTATTTTGATAATTTATGACATATTGACATCATCAATCTAGTACAGTACAAAATTAGCTAATCAGTATTTTATTTAGGGAGTTGTTATAACAACACTCGTGTAAGAGACCCTACAAACTGTTATGCATACCGTATAACATCGTTATGCACACAATATAATTTTGTTATACATAAAAGAGTGTGTTTATAGGAGATTTGGAGTGTGTATAATACAACACTTTTACTTTTCTTCTTAGTTTTCATTCCAATAATGATTTTTTTTTAACTTATGTTCTAGGGGCATTTTTATATAATAAAACAAAACTTCAAGTGGAGACTTTTTTATTTCAAAAAAATTAAATCATAATTTTATTTAAAAAAAAATATTTTCTTATTAAGTAACATTTTATATTTATTCATAACACAAGTAGAAGATAAATACAAAAAATATAAATAAGATGCAATTAACAAATTTTTAAATAATTATCTTTAATAATAAACTATAATTAAACATCATAAATCAAACAAAACAAATATTAAATTATTTGTTTTTTAATAAATAAAAATATATGATTCAATTTTTTTTTTTAAAAAAAACCTGCGCGTACACGGACATTATAACTAGTAAGTTAAACACAACAAAAACATAATGAGACCCATGAAAAAAAACATAAGAATTCACATAAAAGTATACTTCTTTATATTTTTGTATGGATCTCTAAGTATTTTTTTTTATATTTTTTAATGTGTTTAACTTATGCACCTCAAGTTCCACAAATCCTTCTTATATTTGTTAGTCGAAACTATAGCATATAAGTAAGACTCAGTTTGACTTGCCAAGTGAAGTGTTTCGATCATATCATATCACAATTTCTTTCTCTTTTTTGTTATCATACATATCTAGTCAACAAGTTTATGATTTTATAAATCTTAAATTTCTCTAAAAATTTAGTGCAAAGTCTTTGGCTAAGGGCCCATGATCAATTAAGATCTAGACGTACACCTGTGTTTTGCACGTGCACGTTATATTAATTAAACTTTTGGATTATATATTTGTAAACTTGTTAAAAAAATATGCGGAGTATTAAAAAAGTGATAATTCATTTTGAAGATATAATGTAAGAGTTTTGCTACACATTTTTACATTTTTATTCTACAATTCTTTTTATACTCGCAATAATATTATATATTTTTTCTCACTCATTCTTTCTCTGCATTCAAATCGTCAGTTTTCCCAAATGTCAGAATCCTGTGAGTAAAACATTTTGTAAGCTTAAAATGTAGGAATGTTTAGCAGTTTTCTATGGTGCAATGAGTGTGTTCTTAAGTGTAAAAATTGCGTCATAAAAGTCATTAAGCATTTGTCATACTTATTTTAGGAGATCACTAAATGATTAATGATGAAAACTAACGGTGTCAAAAAGCCTACCCGACTCGAATTCGACCTGAACTCGAACCTATAACAATAATAATAACGAAACCCAATTCCATCAGAGTAGCGTATGGGGAGGAGAGGTGTAGACATATCATACCCCTATCACCAGGATAAATCCGACAGTAGAAAGATTGCTTCCAGAAAGATCTTTGGCCAATGTAAAAGTGAGAAAATGTGCATAAGAACAGGAGGACCCGTATTCGAATCCGATTAAGTTTATTCAGGTCGTGTTACTCGAGTCAAAAATCTTATTCGGATTATTCGAATTAACCCAAGTAACCCGAATACTAAATAGGGTTGGGTATCGGGTTGAAAATATTTGGTTAATTAAAGATCGGGTCAACTTATATATGTATATGAGTATGAATCTAGTAAGAAGAATTATTGAAATGAGGAGAGTGAGAAGAAATTGTAGCCACATATTTTAAATAAGGAAAGAGAAATAATAGGAGATGCATCTACTTTTTGTGGATGCATCTAATATTTGTGGTTGTGGTTTCTTCTCATTCTTCTTATCTTAATTATATTTCTCATTTGATCCTAAGTCATATATATATATATATATATATTCATTTTTATGATATATTTTTATAAATTATCAACGTAAACATATTGAATAAGGCGTTTTTTTTTTTTTTTTAATTATTTTATTTATATTTTGGTTGAAGAGTGATTGAGATGCCTAAATGGCATACATACTTTAATCACTAACAATTAGGGCTCGTTTGGTTTGTAAGTGGGTTTAGAATCAAATTTGGATTTGAGAATGGTTTGAAAGAAATGTAGGAGAGAGAAATTTAATAATCATGTAATTTATGTATTTGTTTAAAGATATTAATTGTTTGATTTATAAAAAATTATAAGAAGAAGACAAAAAAAATTAAAGTTACAAATGAATTATGTGATGGAGATTGTATGTCACATGAGAATCCTTAAAAAACCACAAATATAGTGTGGAATGAGGTTTTTTTTAAATAATTCCATTACTTTTTTTTTTAAAGTGTCAACCAAACATTTTATTTAACGAATCATAGTATTCCTTGGGCTCAAAACCCACATAACAAACACACCCTTAGATTACAACATTTGGAGTAATCAAAAGCTTTCATGAGAAAAAAGAAATATCATACTCCGCTTGTCATATGTTGTGGATTAAGCATAAAATTAGTAGTGCTAATCATTTTCTATTTGGGTTAACCTGAACCCGAATAGACCCGACCCAAAGTAGACCCAAACTCGACTAACCCAAATGCAAATATAAATATATTATTTTTAGTCTTAACCTGATTTTGACTTGACCCCAATTGACCTAAACCCAGCTATAGCACCCCTAAATTGAAAACTAGCTGTCCTAAGTCAAATTAAATTAAATTAAATGAAAATTATTAGCAATTGGTTTCTTTTTTCCCTTCTATTTATACCAACTATAGTCACACCACACTTCATATCAAGTGCAAAAGAATCCCAAGTTTCCTTTCTTAATATGGCCATGAAGCTTACTCTCCTCCTTTTTGCTTCTTTTCTTCTGCTTAATACTTCTGTAAGCTCTTTGCTTCAAGCATTTCCATTTTGTAAAAAACTGCATTCATACTTAATTATCATATTTCTTTTATTTTTTGCAGATTGCATCCAATGAACAAGAGGTAAAAACAAATCTCACTGCAAATGTTTGTCATTATCTTGAAATAGGAACTCTTTTTTGGTTTTTAGAGGATAGTTTAACATGGTTTATGTTCATTTTTGGATTCTTGTAGATCTTGGAACTTGGAAGTAAACTATAGGTACTAAAAGTAAACAAGAACAAATAGACAATGCAAATAATTAGGATCTTGATTTACTAGTCTTGATTGTTGCATTTTCTTGTCCCATTTACAATATTTGCATCCTTGCATGTTACTTGTCTTGATGGAAGCAACAATATACTAGATTACTTGGTTTGGTTTATTTCCACCTGATATAAAATAAAAATGCCCTTATTTACCCATATATTTTATGGTCTAAATACAATGGTTATAAAACAAAGTACAAATTTCTTGAAACAATGATCTTGCTTAACTAGATATACATACTTTCATGTTTTTAGGTAGCGTTTAGAAGCACATTTAATTTAAACAATACACTTTGTTGATAAGCTTTGATATTTGTTTACTACAGGCTGCATCACTAATATCCTCCAAGGAAACATTGCTAGAACCCTCATTATATGCCACTTCCCCTGTCCCACCAAAAACCTTACCTCCACCACCACCAGTGGCTAAACCCCCCACTCCTACACCACCAGTTGCTAAACCACCTACCACCACCCCACCAGTAGCCAAGCCACCCACTGCCACCCCACCAGTTGCCAAGCCACCCACTGCCACCCCACCAGTTGCTAAGCCACCCACTGCTGCTCCACCAACCCCACCAAGGAACACCAAAGGTATCATTATCATATTTTTTTCTCAAGGTCTAACTGTACTACAATGTATATTCAGCTATAATACTAGTTTAGGTGTTTGGGATTGCTTACCTTAAAACATAGACAGAAATTGACAAGTTTTACCGGTGGAGCCAAACTGTAACGTATCTTTTTTAGGGGGCCAACTTACAATTTTTATTTAACATTCGTACTAATAATGACTATCACTTACACTTAAGTGTAATAAGTGATGGTCATTATTAGTAGTGAAGTGTAAGTCATTTTTAACCTTGCACTTTGTAGTAAAGTGTAAGTGAAGTGTGAGTGATAGTCATTATTAATACGAATGTTTCGTGAAATAAGTGAAATAAGCACCACAATAAATAAACGGGTTATGTTATTAAGACCCGCCTATTATGTGACAATAGGGGGTTTTGGTCAAAATGTACAAACTGTGATGCACACCGTACAAATCCACAATACACAGGGCCCGACGAACCCCCTGTGGGAGGGTCCGTATAAACTCCCCCTAAATAAACACTTTGTAGTGAACTCCCCCTAAATAAACACTTTGTAGTGAAGTGTAAGTGATAGTCATTATTAGTACGAATAAGTCATTTTTAACCCTTACACTTAAACTTCACTAAAATAAGCACCACAATAAATAAACAGGTAGCTAGCTCCCGGGCCCTACTATGTTTCGTCCATGCCTTAAAATGTTTATTCGTGTAAAATAAGAGCTAACTACCTGTTTATTTATTGTGGTGCTTATTTCAGTTTCTCTCAATACTACTTTTTTTGCCTAAGAAGTATATAAGCAAACCCGAACACCCTTTTAGTCTACCATTTTACTATTGTGAGCAAGATACTTATATTTTAGTCTACTAATTTACTAAAAGGTAAAGTATGCTGTATGCAATTGGAAAAAAAATCAGCTAATCCTTTTATCTTCCAGTTTAAATGATTGATGATAACATTCTTGAATAATTTGTGTTTGTTTTTGTTTTGCAGAATGCTACCCACCGTGTGTAGTGAGGTGCAAAAATCACTCAAGGCAGAACGTATGCTTGAGAGCTTGTGTGACATGTTGTGATAGGTGCAAATGTGTTCCTCCTGGACAGTCCGGCAACAGGGAGGTGTGCGGACCTTGCTACGTCAATATGAAAACTCACGGTGGCAGACCCAAATGCCCTTGAAATCTTTACAGTCGTTTAGCCTGTACCATCAAGCAAAAGCTTCTAGGAATAAAAGTGGGCTGTATTGTAATGGCATTTATGTTTTGCTAATAGAATGTGTAAGGTAAGTGAGAAGAGAATTAGGAGTTTAGGAGTGTGGGTTGTTTAATGGTGAAAACTGTGTTAGTGTTCTTTTGGTAATATTAATGAGTATTGCATTTTGTAATTTCAGTGATTGTTTGTGTTTGCACTCTTATGTTTAGCTGCGACAATATGTTTAGCTGCGACAAAACAACATCAAAGATTTGAGTTATGCTCGGGTAGCTTCATCCGGATTTATAGCTGGAATATCTAGTCTATGTGCCGTAGGAGAGACCCTCGGTCATGCTTTGAACTTGTCTTGGCTATCCAGCTCTAATTTCTTCCGAAATTGTTATAGATTTTTGGTAGAACTAACATAATAGATTAATAGATGAGTTACTTGACCCAAAGGCATGGTATCTTTATACCAGGACATAAAACGACAAGGGAAGTGATTGGCACACTCAAATTATTGATTGGGACACTCACAGTACAAGCGGATAAAACACAGTGTAAGTTTTGTACAACTAACTGAAGCATTAAAAATAGTGTCCCAATAACTTTTAGGAGTATGCAAATCACCTCCCAAACGACAAGGTGCACTTAAAATAAACTAAACAATATTGCAAACACAAGTTTTAGGGACCGGGTGCATTTAATAAAAATTGATGTTTTTTTTAACAAAATTAAAACTACGTTACAAAAATCCATGGGTCCCGGGACACCCCTTGGTTCCGTCACTGATCTCTATGGTGTATATATTGTTGCGTGAGAAACTTTCATATTTAAATACTATGTGGTTGTTGGTTCACTGTGACATATTGTGAGATAGTGAATTACCGATAAAAAATAAATAAATAAAATAAAAATTGAAGTACTTGTTTCTCGATAAGGCACATGTTGTAGTAACTCACACATATGACATATATGGTACAAGCCTATAAGGTTCATAAATCATAATCATTAATTTGTTTAGATATCACATATTTTGTGCTGATGCCTGATGGACATTATCACATGTTATATATTGTGCTGATGGGCCCTTTTGTGGCTGATGGGCCATTTGCCCATTTAAGATAGTTAGATACTTAGATGTTATTATGTTAATACATTTTTTTATTAATCTGCTGACTAATTTTCAATTTCAATCTGAACAAAACACGGGTGTTTACTGTAGAATGAATAGCCATTTTTTTTCTTAATTATAATTATATTATAATTATATTATAAATATATTAAAAGAGCAGTTTTTGCGGCTTCATAATGTTCCAAACAGTTGGATGAACAGTGATTTAGCTACAGTAACTGTGCTGCTCCATGTTTGTACGCCACAGTTGTTTCTACAATACGTTTAAAAAAAAGAAAAAAAAAAAAAAAACACAGATACATATCCTCACGACCTCACCTCTCCCACAAATTCTAGAACCCTCAATCATCTTCTCCCACATCTCATTCTCTTCTCCATCTCTGCTCTCTCTGTTTCTTCCACATATTAACAAACCTACAAACCACAAGATTCATTGATAAAATAAACCCTAAATTTAATTTACTAAAGTCAATCCCTTAAACAAATCTTATCTTTACACAAAATCGCAATAACAATGTTAAAAAAATACATCTCCCACTCGGTTTTAATAAGCTGATTAGAGGCTCAAGACGACTACACGGAATTTACCGGGTCGAACAGTGTATTTGTTGACGGGGTGTGGTGGAAGATGATGGTCCGGCGAGTTTCAAATCAACAAATGACAGAGAGGTTTGTAAATTTATTCGTAAATCTACTTTATTTACAGTTTATTCTAACCAACTAGGTTTATTAACTAATAATAAATAGGTTTATTAACTAAAAATAACTAGGTTTATTAACTAATATTTTGTTACACTACTTTGGCTGCTGAATATAAAATGAACAAACGAGAAAAGGCCTGATGCTAGAAAATAGGTTAGGTTAGTTTTTTGGTATATAGTTAGTCGTTTGAAATTGAAGGGTGTTTTTGGGTATGAATATTGTAAAATGACATGTAAACAAGTACTATATAAACTTAGCAATAAGTCCAATATGGGCTGCAATTCCATAGTATACCAGATGTATGGGGTGGTTGGGATTGCGTTCGTTTGAATTTTAGAATTATAAAATGTAGCATGAGCATCATAGGACTTCTTTTGGACGATTAACTAACATTAACAATCATTTACAGGGGATTTTTTTTGTCTGTGTCGTTATAGGTGATCGGAATAAAATGGATCGATGGACTTAGTGGCTACGAATAGGGCATGCTGATATATGTTTATTCGTACAAATATGTGTATATTGCATATCGTAACGTAAATATGGTGGACAGGAGGCCCTATTGCAAGCAGCAGCAGAGGCAAGCGAAAATGCTCCAAGGCAAGAAG
>JARVZY010003471.1:0-27936 GCA_030686995.1 Artemisia argyi | reverse complement strand
CTAAAGAAATCAAAATGAGCAGGAAGAGGATCATGAGTGTCAATATATGTTTCAATACCTTCGACTATTTCTAAGAATAGTTTACGGCTCATACGGTAACGACGTCGAAAATTATCTTCAATATACTTTGGCACGTCACCAAAATAGTCGGCCAGTAGACGTGCTTCAGCAACATCACGTTCACGCCGAATGTATGTACGACGATTTGAAGGACCGGCTTCTTGATTTTGCAACTCTTGCTCGTTTTCGAACTCTTGTATAATCAGCTCTAGCTCATGTAGCTCTTCAAAGTCACTAACTTCCGAATAAGATGATTCACTCATTGTTTTTGCTTTGGAATGAAATGAGTTAGGTTTTTTAGAATGAAATGTTTTGGTTTTTTGGGAATGAAATATGTGTGAAATATGTAAATATATATAGGGATAGTGTATATGGTTTAAGGGGTTAGAAAAAAAAAGAAAAAAAAAGGGACGAACGTTATAATTCAAAACGTTACACAACGTTTACAATTCAAAAGCTGCACATTTGTCAGAATATTACCTTCGCCGTGGCCACGGCGAGGTGACCATCGGCGAAGAACGGCGAGGCCCAAACGGTGTGGCGGCGAGCAACGGCTCGCCGTTGGAAGTGCCACATCGGACGGCGAGGTGCTCGTTTTCGTCTGCACCTTGTGCTCTTACAATTATGCTTAGTTCTCTAATATTTTTTTGGCATTTTGCATTGGTTTATGTTTACTTTGTTCTTTTATGATTTAAACATTGATTCTCATCAGTGACTAAGAGTTGATGTTACTAATTAAAGCTTGAAAATTTAACATTATACGTTACTACAAGATATTAGATAGGCTTTACTTCTAATCTGATTTGATTAACACCAAAACTAAATCAACTATAGTTGAAATACTAGTATCCAACTAACCAATTTTGTGCGGAGTAACCCAAACTTGACAAATTAAATGAGCTTTGTTAACTCCGATCCAAATGACAAAACCGTCGCGCCTAATTTAAATCATAACCCGACCCGAAAAAATCTAACCCGAAATCCCGATTCTTTTGATAGCTCTACTAAATATCGTGCATACCCTCTTGTGAATTCCTGGATCCACCACTCTGTGTGAAGCAAATGTGTAACGATCATCACCTTTGCTTTTAATATATAAAATCGTGTTTTGTACAAATACTATTTTTCTTCGGATACCTCCAAAAAATAAGAATAGATAACTATATGTATTAACAATTTTTTGACAACTAGTTCATTTATGGCATGTTATAAATGATCTATTGATTGTTCAAGCGGTTGCTTGAGGTTAATGTGGCGTTTCAGTCACATTTCATTGTACTTTAAACGGTCTTTTGGTTAATATATTTTATCAGAGTGAAAGTTCCCTTTTACCCAAAAAAACCATTTTTTTTTTACAAAAATACACCATTGGTCCTTAAATTTGTTCAAAATATCATCTGAGGTCATACCATGACTTTGGTGTTATCGTGAGTCCATTCTTCATTTTTTTTTTCACTAAAAATGTGCATTGGCATTGCTCTAAGTCAAATTATATTAATATTGTCACCTATCATGCACATTTTTAGTGAACAAAAAATAAAAATATTGTCACCTATCATGCACATTAATATAATTTGACTTAGAGCAATGCATGCGTTTGAACAATAAAATATTGTCACCTATCATGCAAAAAATAAAAATAGAAACAAAGCAGCTGATACACAGTTCGATCGGTGGCCCCACTGTGTTTTATACTATTCTTTATCAAATAAAGTTAACAGTGGTTTGAAAGTTGTTAGAACATTTGACAGTGGACTTAATAGAATGGACTGAATGAAATTCTACTGTTGCAACACTCACCGCTAGCTCTTTATATATAGCATGCATTTGCCTTTCTTCTAAAAAATGTTTATTATTTAAGCTCACTTCTAAAACCAAGTCCTGAAGTGAAGTTTTACTTAGTTCAAGAAGAAGTGAGGTTTAATTTACGGACTAGCGGTGCAATGGCCACCTGGGGTTTGCAGTGAAGAAGGTGTCAGGTGTGGCATCACTCCAGTGCCAACTGAATTTACAATTCACGGTTTGTGGCCAGACCCTAATGGTACAACACCAGATGTACCTTTTAATCGTGGTGAGGTATATACTACAGACTTGTATATTTCTCTAACTTGTATACTATGTTGATTCCTTCCAATTTAATTATGAAATTATTCTTAACGCAGCTAAGACCCATAGAGGGGCAATTGAACAATACCTGGCCAAATCTAATGGGTGGAAATTACGCATTTTGGACACGTCAGTGGGATCACCATGGAAGATTTTCTGAGATGGAAGAGCTTAAATACTTTAACAAGACTTTAGAGTTGTTTAAAGATGATGGCGAAAGACTTAGGGAAAAACTTGCTGGTGAAAATATAACACCATCTAACACCTACAAACTACAAGCCATAGAAGCTAAACTGAAGAAGATTAATGGCTACAAGTGTACAGTTATATGTAATGAAAGAAATACCAGTAAAGAGAAGCAAATTAAAGAGATTTGGTTCAAGTATACCGAAACGTTCATAAAACAGAATAATGGTCGGTCTCCATCATGTGGTGATGCTAATACTGATGTTTTGTTTCCTCTAATGCCATAAAGTTTACTTTGATTTACTTTCAATGGTGTACGTAGTATTTACTACAGTATAAATAAAGTGGATTGTCTTCTGACCGGGTAATCAACTTCAATCTATCACTCTATCAGTATGTAATCTGATAATAAAAATTCTATCTCTACTCGAACTCGATTTAGTTATATCCATACGAATCAAAAACTATTAAAATTAAACAAAATGAGTTTCTGATCTTACCAAAATATCAATTAATTAACTAATATACCGATTAAAAGATCATGTTAAAAGATCATCTTGCAATTTTTTTAACCTGTGTGCAAACTGTTGTACATGTCAGCAGGCAAATATATGACAGTTTTAATGGTTTTAGCAAAAACTATTCCCAACATCTTTCAATTAACCAAAGAACATGTCCTCATCGATGTTTTCACTCTCACCCTTCGATCTTTCACCAAATTCAATAACTCTTTCCTCTTCTTCTTCTTCTTCTTCTTCTTCTTCTTCTTCGATGAATTAGTAGTAGAGATGGAACTTTCACTATAGATACATATAGATATAGATATAGACTTGAGGGAAAACTTGGTGCTGATCGAAAAGATAAAACCATCTATCTTAAAAACCTACGAACTAGCAGATATAGAAGCTGCTGTTAAGAAGATTAATGATCACTTCTCTGGTACCATTATATGCGTTCAAAGAAAGGACCGTAGTAATAGGCAGCAAACTCAAAAGATGCGGTTCAAGTATACCAAAGACTTCAGGAAGCAGAATAATTTGACTCCTTCAAAATGTGGTGATGAAATTCTTTTCCGTATTGCACTGGCTTGACTGAGGTTGTTTCCATGACAGAAGTCCACCACCATCCCCTTTGATTTACTTAGGCTGGTGTAGTGCTTACTATAAATAAGGTGGAAATTATACTATGAATCTCTTGAATGATGATTCTCTATCACACATGGTCTCTATTATCTCCTGTTGTTCATACATATTTTGCACAAATATGGATTGAATAAAATCTTCAATGTTGACTTGTAAGAAGACTTTCGAAAGTCTTTTGCACAAATGTATTTACCTTACATATTTGTATAAGCAAATGACGCAGTCTTGAAGATGATTTAAAATACTTAAATTTTGATTACGTATTTGTTTTTACAAATTAGTAACATAATCTTCAAATGTATCAGTGTTATAAAAAAGCATATATGCTCAAATAATCACATAACAAAACAAAAGTGTGGTTTGTTGACAACAATATGCTCAAATAATCACATATCGGTTAAAAGTGTGTAAGATGGTAATGTTGGCACTAAAATTGGATGAAACAAAAAAGAATTAAGCATTTAGTTGTGAGCAGTGGCGAAGCTTGGATTTTGTAAGTGGGGGGTCGGGATCTAAATTTTTTTTTTCCTAAGGCTATATTTCAGGTATACCGAAATTTTTGGGGGGTCGAAACCGAATATACCGAAATTTTTCTACACGAAAACTATATACCCCTACATCGCAAAAAAAATTTCGGGGGCGCCCGACCCCTATGAAGCTTCGCCCCTGGTTGTGAGCAGTACCTTAAGAGTGAAGACTATGGTGTATGTGTATCTCACAACTTTTAAACACTTGATTCCATATACATATATCCTTAAGTCTTAACAATTGGTTAATGGTTCCTTAACCATATAAATATTAACAACTCAAAATGAATTTGGATTGAAAATTTCACAATATTTGTTGCTATTATACAATCATAATAACTTTTGTCTTTAAAAACTCAAAATTTTTGTCAAACTAGCACAAATTTTAAAAAGTTGCCTCAAACCCTAACTTACCACCTAAGATGATTTAATGCTTCAAGAAAAAACTCTCAATTAGGGGTCAGTATACATCTAAGACCGGACCGGTCAAGATCGAGACCGAAATAGCCTAAAATCCTAGACCGAGAACCGGACCGAATGTCGAATAAGACAAAATGGTCGGTTTGTATGCCGGACCGACCGGACCGTACTGGACCGAACCGGACTCCAATCCAATATACCCGAACCAACAAGACTCGCCCTAATTTTATTTATATTCTCACACAGCCCTAGTTTACTCTAATCTAAAATACCCGCAGCCACAAACACACTCTCTTCCTATATCCAACCTAATACAATAATTAGTCCCTTAGCTACTCAACCAAAAACAATATTGAAAATAAGTCCCTTAGCTTCTGTTTGTTTCTAACTCAACAAAAACTTCCTTCTGTTTGTTTAGTCGAAGCACACATGAACACGGGTTCAAGATCTTATTATAAGGTCTTAGATCAGGTAGAGTCCTATGTTTTGTTTTTGTTCTTGTTTTTGTTTTGGTTATGTTTAGATGTGGGTTTGTTGACTGTGTTCTTGATCGCCATCCAATCACCAAAGATTCCGGCTTACGGAAAAACTCTTTTTCTTGTACCAAAAGATAGATCGCTGCCAATCACCACCATTTTCGCACTTTAAAAATAAACCACGCGCCCACTTTTTTGTTTTTAATAAACTTTTTATCTGGGTTTTAAATAAATTTTATCAAATAAACTCATGTGGATCTTTAGTTGACTCGGTCAACCACTGAGTGAACTCGGTTTGATATTCTTGATGTTTTCTTGTTTCTTTAAATGTTGTTGGTCTTTCTAACATTTAATTTTTTTGTTGTTTAAATTTTTGGACTTGGTTTCGGGTTTGTAAATATATGCGTGGCCGGAATCTCAGTTACAACAAATATTTTTGTATACCTGTTACTTTTCGAATGAATCATGAATGAATGTTGTGGTTCGAAATTTTGTTTAAACTTCAAATACAATAATATTTTTATGTTGAGATTGATATTTGGAAATTTTATGTTATGCGTTTTGACTTTGAGTATCAGTAAAAGGATCTTACAATATGTAGCAATAGATTGATATATATATATATATATATATATATATATATATATATATATATATATATATATATATATATATATCGTCATCAAAACAAAATATCTAATGGTTGTTGAATTTTTATTGGATTATTAAACAGCGCAAATGGATGTCCAAATGGTGCCTCCACACATCAACAACAATCCCCAACGCCGACACACCACCACCAACAACAATAACCACCTCCACCAAGACGACGATGACAACAACAATCACCAGCCCCCTCACCCAATAAGCTTCATCAAGAGAGTTATATTCTGGGTTTGTGTTTTTTTTGCTTCCTGTTTTAGTCTGCTTGTGCCTAATAGAACTAAAATTTAAACATGGTAATATGAAAATACAAGTTGTTGAGATAGATGAATTCCATGTCAACTTCGATTTTATAAATGAAGAGGCAATAAAACCCAATGGGAATGCCACTCTCGATATACTTTTTAAAGTATATGGCAATTTCGAACGTGATATGGGCCATTTTAAAATAACCACAACTATGTCTAGACAGTGGCCAATAGTTGCTTTTTCTAACACCTCATATTCCTTGTTATAGGAATACAGGAGAGAAATTTTACGTGTTAAATTTGAGTCTAGTTACCCAACTCACTTTCCACCTAATAATTTCCCTCTTTTTAAAGAGGCTTTAACTATAGGGTTCTCTACGTTTTAGCTTGACATTAAATATGAATGAAATTTCAAGCGGGACAGACTTTCTATTATACCTCCTCGTATGGTGCAACTGAGTTATTCTTGTCAAATTCCCTATATGGCTACACATTAGCGAACTAGATGTGAACTGTAATTTGTAATATATGAAATGTAAAAAGAGGGAACTTATTTGGTGGAATGTGAGTTGGGTAACTAGACTCTAATTTTGTTTTTTCAAAATAAGCTCTTATTGCCCCTTTTCACTTCTTTCCTCTGTGGAATATGTTTGATTTTTTAAAACCAAACTCCGCACTAAAAGTTCGGTTTTATGTTTTTTTTAAAACCAAACTCCGCACCAAAAGTTCGGTTTGGTTTTATCGGATTTTGTTTTTTTGCGATTCGGTTTTCGGTTTTTCTATTTTTCGGTTTTCAGATATCCAAAATTTTGGTTGACTGTTTTATGTTATAGCCATTATTTTAGCTAAGTTTTTTTTTCAATTTGGATATCCGAATTAGCTAACCTTTTTCAATTCGGATATCCAAAATTTCGAATAACTGTTTTATATATCCGAGTATCTGTAATTTTTCTAAAACTCTTATATGAGCTCTAAAACTGACATTTCATAAAACCTAATCTTTTTTGTAAATTCTAATCAATTTTTCGGATATCCGAGTACGGATATTTTTTGAACACCCACAACCTAAAGCAAGAAATCCTAGAAAGTAAGTTTAATATGTTTCCAAAAAATAATAAGATTTCATAACATGTATATAAAGATGAGATATGGGAACATATATGAAATACAAGAAACTGATTTTACGAATTTATTGCAGTGTCTAAATAAACATATGTTATGAATATATCTAATACATGTGTCTTTTAGTTATTTGAAATCAATATACCTCACTTTTTAATCATTGTTTACCGCCTATATATAACATTATAACTCACCACCTCTCTCCATCTTACGATCACCAAAGATTCCGGATTACGGAAAAACTTCCGGCCACTCTTTTTCTTGTACCAAAAGATAGATCGCTGCCACCACCATTTCGCACGGTAAAAATCAAGCACTTTTTTGTCTTTAATAAACTTTTTATCCGGGTTTTAAATAAATTTTATTCATAAAAATGGTTTAAAAACTCTAAACTCGTCTGGATATTTAGTTGACTTGGTCAACCACTAAGTCAACTCGGTTTGATATTCTTGATGTTTTCTTGTTTCTTTAAATGTTGTTGGTCTTTCTAACATTTAATTTGTTTGTTGTTTGAATTTTTGGACTTGGTTTCGGGTTTGTAAATATATGCGTGGCCGGAATCTTAGTTACAACAAATATTTTTGTATACCTGTTACTTTTCGAATGAATCATGAATAAATGTTCTGGTTCGAAATTTTGTGTAAACTTCAAATACAATAATATTTTTACGTTGAGATTGATATTTGGAAATTTTATGATATGCGTTTTGACTTTGAGTATCAGTAAAAGGATCTTATAATATGTAGCAATAGATTGATATTTTTTTTTCATGAAAATAAAATATCTAACGGTTGTTGAATTTTTATTGGATTATTAAACAGCGCGAATGTATGTCTAAATGGTGCCTCCACACATCAACAACAATCCCCACCGCCGACACACCACCACCAACAACAATAACCACCTACACCACGACGAAGACGACAACAACAATCACCAGCCCCCTCACCTAATAAGCTTCGTCCAGAGAGTTATATGAGTTATATTCTGGGTTTGTGTTTTTTTGCTTCTTGTTTTAGTCTGCTTCTGCCTAATAGAACTAAAATTTAAACATGGTAATTTGAGAATACAAGTTGTTGACATAGATGAATTCCATGTCAACTTCGATTTTATAAATGAAGAGGCAATAAAAACCCAATGGGAATGCCACTCTCGATTTACTTTTTAAAGTATCTGCCAATTTCGAACGTGATATGGGCCATTTTAAAATAACCACAACTATGTCTAGACAGTGGCCAATAGTTGCTTTTTCTAACACCTCATATTCCTTGTTATCGGAATACGGGAGAGAAATTTTACGTTTTAAATTTGAGTCTAGTTACCCAAGTCACTTTCCACCTAATAAGTTCCCTCTTTTTAAAGAGGCTTTAACTATATGGTTCTCTACGTTTCAGCTTGATATTAAATATGAATGGAATGTCAAGCGGGACAGACTTTCTATTATACCTCCTCGTATTGTGCAACTGAGTTATTCTTGTCAAATTCCCTATATGGCTACACATCAGCGAACAAGATGTGAACTGTAATTTGTAATATATGAAATGTAAAAAGAGGGAACTTATTTGGTGGAAAGGGAGTTGGGTAACTAGACTCGAATTTTGTTTTTTCAAAATAAGCTCTTATTGCCTCTTTTCACTTCTTTCCTCTGCGGAACATGTTCGTTTTTCTTAAAACCAAACCCCTAACCAAATGTTCGGTTTTATGTTTTCTTTAAAACCAAACTCCGCACCAAAAGTTCGATTTGGTTTTATCGGTTTTTGGTTTTTTTCGATTCGGTTTTCGGTTTTTCTATTTTTCGGTTTTCGGATATTCAAAATTTTTGATGACGGTTTTATGTTATAGCCCTTATTTTAGCTGAGTTTTTTTTCAATTCGGATATCCGAATTAGCTAAGTTTTTTTCAATTCAGATATCCAAAATTTTGAATTACGGTTTTATATATCCGAATATCTGTAATTTTTCTAAAACTCTTATATGAGCTCTAAAAGACATTTCATAAAACCCTATTTTTTTTGTAAATTCTAATCAATTTTTCGGATATCCGAGTACGGATATTTTTTGAACACCCACAACCTAAATCAAGAAATCCTAGAAAGTAATTTTAATATGTTTCCAAAAAATAATAAGATTTCATAACATGTATATAAAGATGAGATATGGGAACATATATGAAATATAAGAAACTGATTTTACGAATTTATTGTAGTGTCTAAATAAACATATGTTATGTATATCTAATACACGTGTCTTTTAGTTATTTGAAATCAATATACCTCACTTTTGAATCATTGTTTACCGCCTATATATAACATTATAACTCACCACCTCTCATCTCTCAACAAACATCAAACAAAAAAAATAAAAATAAAATATGGGTAACTGTTATGGAGCCGAAATCGAGCAAGACAACACTTCGGTGTGTAATGGCCCATCGGTCAATGTCGTCGAGCGTAGGGGGCAAGTTTGGAGATGCTACGAATGTCCGCAAGCTAGAATATTCTACAGTTTATGTTTTGTCCCACTTTTTGTAGCTCCAAATATGAAGTCATTGTTAACAGACAATAACTGAATATCGAAACCCGCTTGCAACGATCCTATAAAATATCTTTAATTTATATTTATAAAGACCTTTACAATTTGATAGCTTGAGAATCCTGTTTCTTTATTTTGTCAAGATTTGCTTCTTGGTTTATAGGTCTGAAATAGTCTTGCTTGTTTGTAATTCTAGTTGCAGCTGACATTATATGTGTGTTTGCGTCGGTTGACCTTGGTCTGACGTTGTGTAGTCAAGTTTGAGTTATATCAGATTGTAAATTGTTTGCAGTCATCCTCTCAAAACTGCATGGTAACCTTTTAGTTTACTTAAAAATCAAAGCCATAAGTTTACTGCTGCTCTAGTCGTGGTGCTTATTCAATGTTAGTGGATTCTGATGTAACAACAAACTTGGTTGATTGCAGCAAGGTGATCAGGTGTTGACTGTGATCTCACAGACCCAGAAGTCAGCTCTTAGGGAAGCATACAAGAAAACCAGAGCCATTCACAGACGTCTCACCAAGCATCATGTAATGCTCTTTCACTGTTGAGTGTTGACTTTGAATTGGTTGCTTATTCCGAGTTTAGACTTTGATATGATTTTGCTAACATGGGATTTTCTTGAATTTATCAAAGATTAAAATCTTAGGGACCAAAACATTGTTTTATTGGTGTTAGATGTTTGAATATTTGAATAGTTTGTTGTTGTCAACATAGTGACTTCTATGGTTGTGTTTTGGTTTAGAGTTGACTCATGAAATTTGCAGCTGTTAAAATATCATTTTTTTTATTTCGTCGGGTCCGCCACATCGGCATCTGGGGCATCGACTATGAGGGAACGTGTTGAGAAAATTAATATCAATGAAGACCCTTTGGTTGACGTGGATATTGATGAAGATGATGGGAACTTGATGCGTGGGAATCGCAACAGGCTTTACCTCTTGAGGGATCTCGAGAAGCTTACAACCCCCACCAGGCAGTGTACCTGATCGTTGTAGTATAGTATAGTGACAAGTACCGGGGGATTGATCGTTCAGCTTAGGAATAGTGTCACTAGGATTAGAAAGCCTAAATACTAGTTCTAAAGGTGAGGGATGATTATTTTTGTGTTTTTATATTTTTTAGAAAGCAAGTAAAATCTCGGGTTTTGGAAGAGTGGGCGGAATTAGTTGCTATTCAACTAACCCAAAACTAAGATGCAATCAAAATAAAACACTAGAAATGAAAGTAAACTAATTTATACTAAGGTTGTGAGCAGTAATTGGAGAAAATGTGTTTACTTAGATTTCACTACTCCCTAGATATCTTTTACACGTTAGTTACTTGTTATAATTGTATGGCTGACGGATTGTATTCCTTAATACCATTCATGGGGTGGCACACATAACTCCCCAATTCTATGAGCTCTTATCTCCTCCTACACCATGCCCAGCACAACTATAGGGATTGTAAACAGTGGCTCATGCATTAAATACAACCAATAAAGACTTAGTGCGCGTTGGTTCATGTTTCTTAAGACGTTCAAGCATGTTACCAATTGGAGATCTGCCAGTTTTCTTAAGCCTAACATATAAATCATTCATCCAAGACAAGAATAAACAAGCAATCAACACATAATCAATATCTAGGTTTCATTAGATCTAAGCAAACACAAAAGAGATCTAGCCTAGCATGATAGAATTAAGACAAGGACATGATATAGACAACCAACACATAGACATATTGATTGAATTAGAAGAACACTTATCTTGATTAATCATGCAAGGTATCAAGGGGTTGGAACCCTTGAAAAACCTGTAAAGTTACACCAAAATCGTACTTAGGGTTTCTCCCAAAACTTCTCTCTTTTAATGTGAAAAATTAGAAAACTATATATAGAAAAATGGGTTTGACGGCGTCAAGAAGAAACTTGTGACGCCGTCACCTTGCCGCCAAAACTCTTCTCGGACTGCCTAGATCTACTTCTGACGCCGTCAAGACTTATATGTTTCCAGGCCGTCATGACTCTTTTACTCTTAACGCCCTTCCTACGTGACGCCGTCAAATCTTCTCTAGGTCGTCATGGATTTTCATGAAATTTGCTCTTGACGCCGTCAAGGTTTTGCTCTTGACGCCGTCACCTACTGTTCCCAGCATGGAAAATTAAGACTTTGGCGTTTTCTTCACTTTTATGCTCCAAAAACGTCCGAATTGCTTCCTTTTCCAGATTTCTCTCCCAAAGTACCTAAAATCACAAAAGGAACGATTTAGGGCAATATTTGATCAAATAAATTCGGATTCGGGCTTAAATGACCCCCTAAAAACGGATCATTTTTCGCCTCATCATATACCCTTACACTTGAGATTTGCTTGTCCTCAAGCAAATGCGCTTTTATTCTACTCAAAAGACAAGTTAGGGGTCATTTAACACTAATATAAAAGTAATTACAACAAATAATCGTTCCACTAAAGACCAATAGACAAGCACGGAGGTCATATACAAGCACCTCACAAATAGTGTTTAGATACTCACATCTCTCGGGTGTAATAAAGTATAAATTACAATATGGATATGGAAGATATCTCTCACTACCTGTCATAGCAAAATAGATTACCATAGGCTTGGGAAAGGATCAAACCTCCACCACATGGCGTAAGCACCTAGGATAAACTATCAAAGAGGTCTTTTAAGGGTTGTAACGTTAGGTGTAGGGATATGAAATACACGGTTTTGTTGGATAAAGGAAGTTTTACTGGTGGCGAGTTAACAATCTTGGTTAATTACATGTACAATATGGCGTTGCTAAGCCAAGACTAGACTCGACTTAAGCTAATAAATGAAAAATAACAAAAACATAAAATGAACATAGAATAAAAACGGGATAGTAGTCCGTATGTTTTTTCTCTTTTTCTTTTTTTCTATTTTTTTTTTCTTTTTCTTGATTTTTTCGATTTTTTTTTTTTTTTTTTTGTGCATACACTCTTACCCTACCATCCAAAATAATACATCATAGGGGATGAGAATTCCCCTTACACTTGAATCTTTACATACTTTACAATTAACTATTCTAATGACTCGAATCAAGAAAATCAAAACACTTGGAGCACTTTAAAGATTAACGTACATATGGGGGTAATAATATGATGGTCTTCCCCATTACTCCATAAATAAGTACTTTCCCATGAGTCCCAATCGTCCCAAAACAATATGTACAAGGATATGGCTCGACTTAGCAACCATGTAATCAATTAAATAGTTAACTTAGGGTTTAACAAATAACAATAATGCACTAAAAATGAGCGCATACACGGAAGGCTAAGGCGATTTGGTTGTACATTTAAGTGGGGTGTAACAAATTCTTCCTTTAAGTAAAATGCTTAAAGTTAGAAACGAAAAGATAGGCTCGGAGGGGTGTACTAAGGGTTTCGTGTACTAAAAATGAGTACAACGCTAAGGGTGTGGGAAAAATTAGTTGACTTAACTAGCCAAGTAATATGACTTAAATGGTCAAGTAATTATAATACGGGTTTAACATAAGGGTAATCCTAATGCCTCTTATCATGTAGTAAATCCTACTACACGAATGTAGTCTCACTAGCGGTCTCGGGATGCATCACTAACGCAAGTTCTAGAATCTAAATGCTACCGGTACACTCATAAGCACTAATAGTAAATGCTTTTCCTATCAAATCTAAAGGCGAACCTCACATTTTTGGGTCGAAAATTTTTCTGAATATATGGTTATGTGCTAGTCATACAATCTCCTATCCATGAGACGCTTGCTATGGCTAAAGTTTCACTCCTAAATGTTGTAAAAAATTTTAAATTTGGCGCTAAAATTGCACTAACAAGTATTTCTTATAGTTTTATTACACATCTGCCATCAAACAAAACAAACTCAAGCGAAAGTGCATATGTAAGGTATCATCTTTTTACCCTCCCCTTACACTTAATATGAACATTGTCCCCAATGTTCAAGTAAAGAATGTAAAAGTGAAAAAAGTAAAAAGAATGAAATCAAATACTCCCCTGATTCGCTCGGTATGGATAATAGGATGGCCAGGTTAAATCTTCCTCCAAGAAAATGAACAATCAAAGCTTCCCTTCCAGAATATAAATCATCTTCTTGTCATACATATCCTGTAAAACCTGACAAAATAGACAAGAATACCTCGCGTAAAATCGGCGGCATCCTATATAAGTTTCTAAATCCTAGAAAACAAGATAAGATATAATGCTTGTGGAATGAAGTTTGCAGATCTCCTGGAGATTATAAAACTTAATAATTCACAAAACCCATAAGACTCCGTTAGAAAAACAAAACCGGTAAAATTTCCAGATTTTTAACTCCTGATGCCGTCAAGAGTAAACCTCTGACGCCGTCAGAATGGACCTGCAGAAATTCTTATGTTAAGTTTCCGGAAAATTTCTGGAAAAACTTGGTCCTACTTCCTGGAAAATCCTGCAAAACTTCATTATGACTCAATACAAGCATTTGACTCTAACAAATACGAATATACATGTTCATTTAATATCGTGGAGAATCATGATCGGGTTGTTTCTTGAAAACATATTTGGGGTTTCCCCTTACACTTATCTTTTGCAAAAATACTTCTAGGTGGAGTTAAGACTAGGCCAAAACAACAAAGTAAAGTATTTCCACTTCTTAGTTTAGAAACATGATCTACCAACAATAAAAATAAAGCATGCATACGGAAGCAAATAACAATCAAACAAATAAAATCACACAAAACATGGGTTGCCTTCCAAGAAGCGCTTTTCTTTATTTACGAGTCTTGTAGCTAGACTCAAGGTCATGGGTTATCGTGTATCGCTTATGCTCACATAACCAAGTGTGAGCCATCTGATAGTCGCCTCATCTTTCTTATACTCGTCTCCTAACTCTAAGCACCCGCGATAGTATTTTTTATTCTTTTCATGCGTGTACTTAAGTCCTTTTCTCTTATCATTCTCACTTAGCATTTCCATGGGCGGATACCTACTACACTTTTCCATGGAAAAATCTTTGAACCTAGGGTGTGCGCGGGGCATTTGATAGACAAAATCTTCATCCCCATCCGAGAATGTAATTAGCCATTCTATGAGTTTTTCATCGAGGTTGGTCAACCGTTTGAAGGGTTTTCCAAACACAACTTGGGTCAATTTATTATCAATAAACTCTCCTAGACTCTCCATAACCATGAACTCAACAAGATAAACCAACCTTCCTACAAACACATGCAATGGTATTGCCTTAGCAATAATGTTTTCTCTTTTGTATTCTAACTCCTCTACCATGATTTTATTGTATTCATTCCATGAGATTATGTTCATTGGAAGAGATGAGTTGAGATAGGCGTTAAAGCTCTTAAATCCGATCTTACAAGGGAATTGCATGTTAAATGAACTATCGCACTCAATCCTAGTTCTAGGGTCAACATACCTAAGAGGGTTTATTTCCTCCTCCATTCTATCCTCATTAATCACGTCACCATCATCAAGATCCTCGTCGGAGTCTAAATAGTAAAAAGGACTAGCCCTACGGTCATCATCATGATCAGAGTCTTCTAGCTCAGAGTTATTGTCAAAGTGGTGGTTGGGTGAGAGGTTAGGTGGGTTCTCATTTTCTGCTAAAGGAAGTGGGGCGGGCATTTGGAAAATCCTACGACGAAAAACACGAATAACAGGAATCAAACGATCAATGTTAATGTTATCCATCGAAACAGTTTACAAACAAAGACACAAAGAAATGAGATAGACTAAAGAAGACCTAAAAATAAAAATAAAATCTTACTAGAAAGGAATCTAGCAAGTAGACCTAATAAAAAGAAATTCTAACATAGACAATAACTATTCCCCGGCAGCAGCGCCAAAAACTTGATGCGTGGGAATCGCAACAGGCTTTACCTCTCGAGGGATCTCGAGAAGCTTACAACCCCCACCAGGCAGTGTACCTGATCGTTGTAGTATAGTATAGTGACAAGTACCGGGGGATTGATCGTTCAGCTTAGGAATAGTGTCGCTAGGATTAGAAAGCCTAAATACTAGTTCTAAAGGTGAGGGATGATTATTTTTGTATTTTTATATTTTTTAAGAAAGCAAGTAAAAATCTCGGGTTTTGGAAGAGTGGGCGGAATTAGTTGCTATTCAACTAACCCAAAACTAAGATGCAATCAAAACAAAATACTAGAAATGAAAGTAAACTAATTTATACTAAGGTTGTGAGCAGTAATTGGAGAAAATGTGTTTACTTAGATTTCACTACTCCCTAGATATCTTTTACACGTTAATTACTTGTTATAATTGTATGGATGACGGATTGTATTCCTTAATACCATTCATGGGGTGGCACACATAACTCCCCAATTCTATGAGCTCTTATCTCCTCCTACACCATGCCCAGCACAACTATAGGGATTGTAAACAGTGGCTCATGCATTAAATACAACCAATAAAGACCTAGTGCGCGTTGGTTCATGTTTCTTAAGACGTTCAAGCATGTTACCAATTGGAGATCTGCCAGTTTTCTTAAGCCTAACATATAAATCATTCATCCAAGACAAGAATAAACAAGCAATCAACACATAATCAATATCTAAGTTTCATTAGATCTAAGCAAACACAAAAGAGATCTAGCCTAGCATGATAGAATTAAGACAAGAACATGATATAGACAACCAACACATAGACATATTGATTGAATTAGAAGAACACTTATCTTGATTAATCATGCAAGGTATCAAGGGGTTGGAACCCTTGAAAAACCTGTAAAGTTACACCAAAATCGTACTTAGGGTTTCTCCCAAAACTTCTCTCTTTTAATGTGAAAAATTAGAAAACTATATATAGAAAAATGGGTTTGACGGCGTCAAGAAGAAACTTGTGACGCCGTCACCTCGCCGCCAAAACTCTTCTCGGACTGCCTAGATCTACTTCTGACGCCGTCAAGACTTATATGTTTCCAGGCCGTCATGACTCTTTTACTCTTGACGCCCTTCCTACGTGACGCCGTCAAATCTTCTCTAGGTCGTCATGGATTTTCATGAAATTTGCTCTTGACGCCGTCAAGGTTTTGCTCTTGACGCCGTCACCTACTGTTCCCAGCATGGAAAATTAAGACTTTGGCGTTTTCTTCACTTTTATGCTCCAAAAACGTCCGAATTGCTTCCTTTTCCAGATTTCTCTCCCAAAGTACCTAAAATCACAAAAGGAACGATTTAGGGCAATATTTGATCAAATAAATTCGGATTCGGGCTTAAATGACCCCCTAAAAACGGATCATTTTTCGCCTCATCAGAACTCTCGTACACAAAGGCTACATGATGAAGTTAGGCCAAAGAAAAAGGCAAAGACTTCTCGTGTTACTTTTGATGACCTGGCTGTGGATATGCAGTGTGGGTTGAGACATATGGTGAAAACCAATGATGGGCCAACACCAACTGACTGTGCTGAAAAGTTGAAACTAGTTGACTTACCACAGTTGCATCCTTTATTTTTAGCGGCCTTTAATATCTTTGGTGAGTCAAGGGATATGAGAGAGGCATGGATTGATTTGCCATCGGACCCCGACATCTTAAAGGGCTAGATTGAGATGACAGGTAAAACATTCGGGGTTTTCAAGTAGGGAGATCGTAAAGGGGTTGTAACGTGGAAGATCAATTGCAAACAGAATTCAGGATTTTAATAAAGCATGTTGCTATGGTTCTGCATGCCTCGTTTATCTAAATTTTCAAGTCTTCCAAAAAAGTTAATAAAGCAAGTGCAATTATTGGGATGCTACATGATAAAATGATTTCATGGTACTCATTTTTTTTAATTAATCTCATTTCACAAACTATACTAACTTTCTCTCCATCTTACGATCACCAAAGATTCCGGCTTACGGAAAAACTTCCGGCCACTATTTTTCTTGTACCAAAAGATAGATCGCTGCCACCACCATTTCGCACGGTAAAAATCAACCACTATTTTGTCTTTAATAAACTTTTTACCAAGGTTTTAACTAAATTTTATTAATAAAAATGGTTTAAAAACCCTAAACTCGTCTGGATCTTTAGTTAACTCGGTCAACCACTAAGTAAACTCGGTTTGATATTCTTGATGTTTTCTTGTTTCTTTAAATGTTGTTGGTCTTTCTAACATTTAATTTGTTTGTTGTTTGAATTTTTGGACTTGGTTTCGGGTTTGTAAATATATGCGTGGCCGGAATCTCAGTTACAACAAATATTTTTGTATACATGTTACTTTTCGAATGAATCATGAACAAATGTTGTGGTTCGAAATTTTGTGTAAACTTCAAATACAATAATATTTTTACCTTGAGATTGATGTTTGGAAATTTTATGATATGCGTTTTGACTTTGAGTATCAGTAAAAGGATCTTATAATATGTAGCAATAAATTGATATTTTTTTTCATGAAAACAAAATATCTGACGGTTGTTGAATTTTTATTGGATTATTAAACAGCGCAAATGGATGTCCAAATCGTGCCTCCACACATCAACAACAATACCCACCATCGACACACCACCACCAACCACAATAACCACCTCCAACATGACGACGACAACAACAATCACCAGCCCCCTCACCCAATAAGCTTCGTCCAGAGAGTTATATTCTGGGTTCGTGTTTTTTTGCTTCTTTTTTTAGTCTGCTTGTGCCTAATAGAACTAAAATTTAAACATGGTAATATGAAAATATAAGTTGTTGACATAGGTGAATTCCATGTCAACTTCGATTTTATAAATGAAGAGGCAATAAAACTCAATGGGAATGCCACTCTCGAAATACTTTTTAAAGTATCTAGCAATTACAAACGTGATATGGGCCATTTTAAAATAACCACAACTATGTCTAGGCAGTGGCAAAAAGTTGCTTTTTCTAACACCTCATATTCCTTGTTATCGGAATCCGAGAGAGAAATTTTACGTGTTAAATTTGAGTCTCGTTAACCAACTTCTTTTCCACCTAATAAGGTCCATCTTTTTAAAGAGGCTTTAATTATAAGGGTCTCTACGTTTCAGCTTGACATTAAATATGAATGGAATGTCAAGTGGGATAGACTTTCTATTATACCTCCTCGTATTTTGCAACTGAGTTATTCTTGTCAAATTCCCTATATGGCTAAACATCAGCGAACAAGATGTGAACTGTAATTTGTAATATATGAAATGTAAAAAGAGGGAACTTATTTGGTGGAAAGTGAGTTGGGTAACTAGACTCAAATTTTGTTTTTTCCAAAATAAGCTCTTATTGCCTCTTTTCACTTCTTTCCTCTGCGGAACATGTTTGTTTTTTTAAAACCAAACCCCTAACCAAAAGTTCGGTTTTATGTTTTTTTTAAACCAAACTCCGCACCAAAAGTTCGGTTTGGTTTTATCTGTTTTTGGTTTTTTACGATTCGGTTCTCGGTTTTTATATTTTTCGGTTTTCGGCTATCAAAATTTTTTGATGATGGTTTTATGTTATAGCCATTATTTTAGCTAAGTTTTTTTTCAATTCGGATATCCGAATTAGCTAAGTTTTTTTCAATTCGGATATCCAAAATTTCGAATAACGGTTTTATATATCCGAATATCTTTAATTTTTCTAAAACTCTTATATGAGATCTAAAACTGACATTTCATAAAACCCAATCTTTTTTGTAAATTCTAATCAATTTTTCGGATATCCGAGTACGGGTATTTTGTGAACACCCACAACCTAAAGCAAGAAATCCTAGAAAGTAAGTTTAATATGTTTCCAAAAAATAATAAGATTTCATAACATGTATATAAAGATGAGATATGGGAACATATATGAAATACAAGAAACTGATTTTACGAATTTATTGCAGTGTCTAAATAAACATATGTTATGAATATCTAATACACGTGTCTTTTAGTTATTTGAAATCAATATACCTCACTTTTTAATCATTGTTTACCGCCTATATATAACATTATAACTCACCACCTCTCTCCATCTTACGATCACCAAAGATTCCGTCTTACGGAAAAACATCCGGCCACTCTTTTTCTTGTACCAAAAATAGATAGCTGCCACCACCATTTCGCACGGTAAAAATCAACGATTTTTTTTCTTTAATAATATTTTTATCCGGGTTTTAAATAAATTTTATTAATAAAAATGGTTAAAAAACCCTAAACTCGTGAGGATCTTTATTTGACTCGGTCAACCACTGAGTCAACTCGGTTTGATATTCTTGATGTTTTCTTGTTTCTTTAAATGTTGTTGGTCTTTCTAACATTTAATTTGTTTGTTGTTTGAATTTTTGGACTTGGTTTCGGGCTTTAAAATATATGTGTGACCGGAATCTGAGTTACAACAAATATTTTTGTATACGTGTTACTTTTCGAATGAATCATGAATAAATGTTATGGTTAAAAATTTTGTGTAAACTTCAAATACAATAATATTTTTACGTTGAGATTGATATTTGGAAATTTTATGATATGCATTTTGACTTTGAGTATCAGTAAAAGGATCTTATAATATGTAGCAATAGATTGATATTTTTTTTTCATGAAAACAAAATATGTAACGGTTGTTGAATTTTTAAACAGCGCAAATGGATGCCTAAATGGTGCCTCCACACATCAGCAACAATCCCCACCGCCGACACACCACCACCAACAACAATAACCACCTCCACCATGATGACGACGACAACAATCACCAGCCCCCTCACCCAATAAGCTTCGTCCAGAGAGTTATATTCTGGGTTTGTGTTTTTTTTTGCTTCTTGTTTTAGTCTGCTTATGCCTAATAGAACTAAAATTTAAACATGGTAATATGAAAATACAAGTTGTTGACATAGATGAATTCCATGTCAACTTCGATTTTATAAATGAAGAGGCAATAAAAGTCAGTGGGAATGCCACTCTCGATATACTTTTTTAAGTATCAGGCAATTTCGAATGTGATATGGGCAATTTTAAAATAACCACAACTATGTCTAGACAGTGGCCAATAGTTGCTTTTTCTAACACCTCATATTCCTTGTTATCGAAATACGGGAGAGAAATTTTACGTGTTAAATTTGAGTATACTTACCCAACTCACTTTCCACCTAATAAGTTCCTTCTTTTTAAAGAGGCTTTAACTATAGGGTTCTGTACGTTTCAGCTTGATATTAAATATGAATGGAATGTCAAGCGGGACAGACTTTCTATTATACCTCCTCGTATTGTGCAACTGAGTTATTCTTGTCCAATTCCCTATATGGCTACACATCAGCGAAGAAGATGTGAATTGTAATTTGTAATATATGAAATGTAAAATGAGGGAACTTATTTGGTGGAAAGTGAGTTGGGTAACTAGACTCTAATTTTGTTTTTTTTTTTCAAAATAAGCTCTTATTGCCTCTTTTCACTTCTTTCTTCTACGGAACATGTTTGTTTTTTTTTAAAACCAAACCCCTAACCAAAAGTTCGGTTTTATGTTTTTTTTAAACCAAACTCCGCACCAAAAGTTTGGTTTGGTTTTTTCGGTTTTTGGTTTTTTACGATTCGGTTTTCGGTTTTTCTTTTTTTCGGATTTCGGATATCCAAATTTTTTGATGACGGTTTTATGTTATAGCCATTATTTTAGCTATGTTTTTTTTTTTCAATTCGGATATCCGAATTAGTTAAATTTTTTTCAATTCGGATATCCAAAATTTCGAATAACGGTTTTATGCATCCGAATATCTGTAATTTTTCTAAAACTCTTATATGAGCTCTAAAACTGACATTTCATCAAACCCAATCTTTTTTTGTAAATTGTAATCAATTTTTCGGATATCCGAGTACAGATATTTTTTGAACACCCACAACGTAAATCAAGAAATCCTAGAAAGTAAGTTTAATATGTTTCCAAAAAATAATAAGATTTCATAACATGTAAATAAAGGTGAGAAATGGGAACAAATATGAAATACAAGAAACTGATTTTACGAATTTATTGCAGTGTCTAAATAAACATATGTTATGAATATCTAATACACGTGTCTTTTAGTTATTTGAAAAAAATATACCTAACTTTTTAATCATTGTTTACCGCCTATATATAACATTATAACTCACCACCTCTCTCCATCTTACGATCACCAAAGATTCCGGCTTAAGGAAAAACTTATGGCCACTCTTTTTCCTGTACCAAAAGATAGATCGCTGCCACCACCATTTCGGACGGTAATAATCAACCACTTTTTTGTCTTTAATAAACTTTTTGTCCGGGTTTTAAATAAATTTTAATAATAAATTTTATCAAAGAAACTCGTGTGGATCTTTAGTTGACTTGGTCAACCACTGAGTGAACTCGGTTTGATATTCTTGATGTTTTCTTGTTTCTTTAAATGTTGTTGGTCTTTCTAACATTTAATTTGTTTGTTGTTTGAATTTTTAGACTTGGTTTCGGGTTTGGAATCTCATTTACAATAAATATTTTTGTATACCTGTTACTTTTCGAATGAATCATTAATAAATGTTGTGGTTCGAAATTTTGTGTAAACTTCAAATACAATAATATTTTTACGTTGAGATTGATATTTTAAAATTTTATGATATGCGTTTTGACTTTGAGTATCAGTAAAAGGATCTTATAATATGTAGCAATAGATTGATATTTTTTTTTCATGAAAACAAAATATCTAACGGTTGTTGAATTTTTATTGGATTATTAAACAGCGCAAATGGATGTCAGAATGGTGCCTCCACACATCAACAACAATCCCCACCGCCGACACACCACCACCAACAACAATAACCACCTCCACCATGACGACGACAACAACAACAATCACCAGCGCCCTCACCCAGTAAGCTACGTCCAGAGAGTTATTGTTATATTATGGGTTTGTGTTTTTTTGCTTCTTGTTTTAGTCTGCTTGTGCCTAATAGAACTAAAATTTAAACATGGTAATATGAAAATACAAGTTGTTGACATAGATGAATTCCATGTCAACTTCAATTTTATAAATGAAGAGGCACTAAAACTCAATGGGAATGCCACTATCGATATACTTTTTAAAGCATCTGGCAATTTCGAACGTGATATGGGCCATTTTAAAATAACCACAACTATGTCTAGACAGTTGCCTATAGTTGCTTTTTCTAACACCTCATATTCCTTGTTATTGGAAAACGGGAGAGAAATTTTACGTGTTAAATTTAAGTCTAGTTAGCCAACACACTTTCCACCTAATAAGTTCCCTCTTTTTAATGAGGCTTTAACTATAGGATTCTCTACGTTTCAGCTTGACATTTAATATGAATGGAATGTCAAGCGGGACAGACTTTCTAATATACCTCCTCGTATTGTGCAACTGAGTTATCCTTGTCAAATTCCCTATATGGCTACACATCAGCGAACAAGATGTGAACTCTAATTTGTAATATATGAAATGTAAAAAGAGGAACTTATTTGGTGGAAAGTGAGTTGAGTAACTAGACTCAAATTTTGTTTCTTCAAAATAAGCACTTATTACCTCTTTTTACTTCTTTCATCTGCGGAACATGTTTGTTTTTTTTAAAACCAAACCCCTAAACAAAAGTTCGGTTTTATGTGTTTTTTAAAACCAAACTCCGCACCAAAAGTTCAATTTGGTTTTATCGGTTTTTGGTTTTTTGCGATTCGGTTTTCGGTTTTTCTATTTTTCGGTTTTCGGATATCCAAAATTTTTGATGACGGTTTTATGTTATAGCCATTATTTTAACTAAGTGTTTTTTTCAATTCGGATATCCGAATTAGCTAAGTTTTTTTTCAATTCGGATATCCAAAATTTTGAATAACGGTTTAATATATCCGAATATCTGTAATTTTTCTAAAACTCTTATATGAGCTCTAAAACTGACATTTCATAAAACTCAATCTTTTTTGTAAATTCTAATCAATTTTTCGGATATCCGAGTACGGATATTTTTTGAACACCCACAACCTAATTCAAGAAATCCTAGAAAGCAAGTTTAATATGTTTCCAAAAAATAATAAGATTTCATAACATGTATATAAAGATGAGATAGGGGAACATATATGAAATACAAGAAACTGATTTTACAAATTTATTGCAGTGTCTAAATAAACATATGTTATGAATATCTAATACATGTGTCTTTTAGTTATTTGAAATCAACATTCCTCACTTTTTAATCATTGTTTACCACCTATATAAAACATTATAACTCACCACCTCTTTCCATCTTACGATCACCAAAGATTCCGGCTTACGGAAAAACTTCCGGCCACTCTTTTTCTTGTACCAAAAGATAGATCGCTGCCGCCACCATTTCGCACGGTAAAAATCAACCACTTTTTTGTCTTTAATAAACTTTTTATCCGGGTTTTTAATAAATTTTATTAATAAAAATGGTTTAAAAACCCTAAACTCGTGTGGATCTTTAGTTGACTAAGTCAACCACTGAGTGAACTCGGTTTGATATTCTTAATGTTTTCTTGTTTCTTTAAATGTTGCTGGTCTTTCTAACATTTAATTTGTTTGTTGTTTGAATTTATGGACTTGGTTTCGGGTTTGTGAATATATGCGTGGCCGGAATCTCAGTTACAACAAATATTTTTGTATACCTGTTACTTTTCGAATGAATCATAAATAAATGTTGTGGTTCGAAATTTTGTGTAAACTTCAAATACAATAATAATTTTACTTTGAGAATGATATTTGGAAATTTTATGATATGCGTTTTGACTTTGACTAACACTAAAAGGATCTTATAATATGTAGCAATAGATTGATATTTTTTTTTCATGAAAACAAAATATCTAACGGTTGTTGAATTTTTATTAGATTATTAAACAGCGCAAATGGATGTCCAAATGGTGCCTCCACACATCAACAACAATCCCCACCGCCGACACACCACCACCAACAACAATAACCACCTCCACCATGACGACGACGACAACAACAATCACCTGCCCCCTTACCCAATAAGCTTCGTCCAGAGAGTTATATTCTGGGTTTGTGTTTTTTTGCTTCTTGTTTTTGTCTGCTTGTGCCTAATAGAACTAAAACTTAAACATGGTAATATGAAAATACAAGTTGTTGACATAGATGAATTCCATGTCAACTTCGATTTAATAAATGAAGAGGCAATAAAACTCAATGGGAATGCCACTCTCGATATACTTTTTAAAGTGTCTGGAAATTTCGAACGTGATATGGGCCATTTTAAACTAACCACAACTATGTCTAGACAGTGGCCAATAGTTGCTTTTTCTAACACCTCATATTCCTTATTATCGGAATACGGGAGAGAAATTTTACGTGTTAAATTTGAGTCTAGTTACCCAACTCACTTTCCACCTAATAAGTTCCCTCTTTTTAAAGAGGCTTTAACTATAGGGTTCTCTACGTTTCAGCTTGACATTAAATATGAATGGAATGTCAAGCGGGACGGACTTTCTATTGTACCTCCTCGTATTGTGCAACTGAGTTATTCCTGTCAAATTCCCTCTATGGCTACACATCAGCGAACAAGATGTGAACTGTAATTTGTAATATATGAAATGTAAAAAGAGGGAACTTATTTGGTGGAAAGTGAGTTGGGTAACTAGACTCAAATTTTGTTTTTTCAAAATAAGCTCTTATTGCCTCTTTTCACTTCTTTCCTCTGCGCAACATGTTTGTTTTTTTTAAAACCAAACCCCTAACCAAAAGTTCGGTTTCGTGTTTTTTTTAAACTAAACTCCGCACCAAAAGTTCGGTTTGGTTTTATCGGTTTTTGTTTTTTTGCGATTCGGTTTTCGGTTTTTCTATTTTTCGGTTTTCGGATATCCAAAATTTTTGATGACGGTTTTATGTTATAGCCATTATTTTAACTAAGTGTTTTTTTCAATTCGGATATCCGAATTAGCTAAGTTTTTTTCAATTCGGATATCCAAAATTTTGAATAACGGTTTAATATATCCGAATATCTGTAATTTTTCTAAAACTCTTATATGAGCTCTAAAACTGACATTTCATAAAACCCAATCTTTTTTGTAAGTTCTAATCAATTTTTCGGATATCCGAGTACGGATATTTTTTGAACACCCACAACCTAATTCAAGAAATCCTAGAAAGCAAGTTTAATATGTTTCCAAAAAATAATAAGATTTCATAACATGTATATAAAGATGAGATAGGGGAACATATATGAAATACAAGAAACTGATTTTACAAATTTATTGCAGTGTCTAAATAAACATATGTTATAAATATCTAATACATGTGTCTTTTAGTTATTTGAAATCAACATTCCTCACTTTTTAATCATTGTTTACCGCCTATATAAAACATTATAACTCACCACCTCTTTCCATCTTACGATCACCAAAGATTCCGGCTTACGGAAAAACTTCCGGCCACTCTTTTTCTTGTACCAAAAGACAGATCGCTGCCGCCACCATTTCGCACGGTAAAAATCAACCACTTTTTTGTCTTTAATAAACTTTTTATCCGGGTTTTAAATAAATTTTATTAATAAAAATGGTTTAAAAACCCTAAACTCGTGTGGATCTTTAGTTGACTCAGTCAACCACTGAGTGAACTCGGTTTGATATTCTTAATGTTTTCTTGTTTCTTTAAATGTTGCTGGTCTTTCTAACATTTAATTTGTTTGTTGTTTGAATTTATGGACTTGGTTTCGGGTTTGTGAATATATGCGTGGCCGGAATCTCAGTTACAACAAATATTTTTGTATACCTGTTACTTTTCGAATGAATCATAAATAAATGTTGTGGTTCGAAATTTTGTGTAAACTTCAAATACAATAATAATTTTACTTTGAGAATGATATTTGGAAATTTTATGATATGCGTTTTGACTTTGACTAACACTAAAAGGATCTTATAATATGTAGCAATAGATTGATATTTTTTTTTCATGAAAACAAAATATCTAACGGTTGTTGAATTTTTACTAGATTATTAAACAGCGCAAATGGATGTCCAAATGGTGCCTCCACACATCAACAACAATCCCCACCACCGACACACCACCACCAACAACAATAACCACCTCCACCATGACGACGACGACAACAACAATCACCTGCCCCCTTACCCAATAAGCTTCGTCCAGAGAGTTATATTCTGGGTTTGTGTTTTTTTGCTTCTTGTTTTTGTCTGCTTGTGCCTAATAGAACTAAAACTTAAACATGGTAATATGAAAATACAAGTTGTTGACATAGATGAATTCCATGTCAACTTCGATTTAATAAATGAAGAGGCAATAAAACTCAATGGGAATGCCACTCTCGATATACTTTTTAAAGTGTCTGGAAATTTCGAACGTGATATGGGCCATTTTAAAATAACCACAACTATGTCTAGACAGTGGCCAATAGTTGCTTTTTCTAACAACTCATATTCCTTATTATCGGAATACGGGAGAGAAATTTTACGTGTTAAATTCGAGTCTAGTTACCCAACTCACTTTCCACCTAATAAGTTCCCTCTTTTTAAAGAGGCTTTAACTATGGGGTTCTCTACGTTTCAGCTTGACATTAAATATGAATGGAATGTCAAGCGGGACAGACTTTCTATTGTACCTCCTCGTATTGTGCAACTGAGTTATTCCTGTCAAATTCCCTCTATGGCTACACATCAGCGAACAAGATGTGAACTGTAATTTGTAATATATGAAATGTAAAAAGAGGGAACTTATTTGGTGGAAAGTGAGTTGGGTAACTAGACTCAAATTTTGTTTTTTCAAAATAAGCACTTATTGCCTCTTTTCACTTCTTTCCTCTGCGCAACATGTTTGTTTTTTTTAAAACCAAACCCCTAACCAAAAGTTCGGTTTCGTGTTTTTTTTAAACCAAACTCCGCACCAAAAGTTCGGTTTGGTTTTATCGTTTTTTGTTTTTTTGCGATTCGGTTTTCGGTTTTTCTATTTTTCGGTTTTCGGATATCCAAAATTTTTGATGACGGTTTTATGTTATACCCATTATTTTAGCTAAGTTTTTTTTCAATTCGGATATCCGAATTAGCTAAGTTTTTTTTCAATTCCGATATCCAAAATTTCGAATAACGGTTTTATATATCCGAATATCTATAATTTTTCTAAAACTCTTATATGAGCTCTAAAACTTACATTTCATAAAACCCAATCTTTTTTGTTAATTCTAATCAATTTTTCGGATATCCGAGTACGGATATTTTTTGAACACCCACAACCTAAATCAAGAAATCCTAGAAAGTAAGTTTAATATGTTTCCAAAAAATAATAAGATTTCATAACATGTATATAAAGATGAGATATGGGAACATATATGAAATACAAGAAACTGATTTTACGAATTTATTGCAGTGTCTAAATAAACATATGTTATGAATATCTAATACATGTGTCTTTTAGTTATTTGAAATCAATATACCTCACTTTTTAATCATTGTTTACCGCCTATATATAACATTATAACTCACAACCTCTCTCCATCTTACGATCACTAAAGATTCCGGCTTACGGAAAAACTTCCGGCCACTCTTT
>JARVZY010003470.1:0-55841 GCA_030686995.1 Artemisia argyi | reverse complement strand
GTCTTAGTATTCTCTACCTAGTTCTTAAGTTTGTTTGGTGATTCCATGGTTGAATTAGGAGCTACACAAGGTTACTAGGGCTGAAGTTAAATGGTTTTCACAAGGGTTAGATCAAGGCTAGCAAGGGTTACAAGAGTTATGGTGAAGGGTTTAAAAGCATAGGTTTAGTGTCCTAGTTCATACTTGACTTCCTTTCTTTAGAAAGCCAAAAGTTGTAAGCAAACCCTTATACACTTTCTTGCTCAATATCATTTTCATGCTTATTATGTTTCTTTCATGCTATATATGGTCTTTGTATTGTGTTCATGATGTATAAAAACTAGTAAAACGAGTATTGGTATACATATGTTAACTTATGACAAGCAAACAAGCAAACTAGTGATTTTTATGGAAAACCACGACCACAATAGTATAACTTTGATATTTGACACTTACTTACTGTTAAAGAGGACTTAACAAGGAAAACATAGCAATTTGAATCACCCAAAACGAGTACACGAGTCAAAAGTTATGACCATTTGAAGTTAGCGAAACCAAAACGGCAAAACTGCCTAAATAACATTCTGATCAAATTTTGATTTTGAAAGTCCCACTTCTGCTCCGATTCATCAAAAAATTAAAACACGAAAGTTGTCCAGAATGACGTTTTCGTTCAGGAACAAAGAAGCTCGAGCCCTGAAAACGCTTTCTGAGTGATAATTTTCTTCAAATTCTTAACAGCCCATTTTAGACCAAAGTTACTATATAATCATTATAATTAGATAAGACCAAGAGGTCTAATGACCTAAAGCCAAAACCACAACCATGGCTAAAGCCAAGGTTGAGTCTCAAGACCATGGTAACATGACCAAAGTCACGGCAAAGCCACGGCTAAAGACCATATAACTTTTAAAGATCAAAGCTTATATATATATATATATATATATATATATATATATATATATATATATATATATATATATATATATGTTTTCAAATACTACAATAGTAGGGAGCCTCATGTGAGGAGTTCATTGAGTAAGCCATCGAGACGAGTTGTGGATTTACGAGTTAAAGTGTCCTGGCTCCTCGAACGTTTACTCCATGACTTCTGAATTATGTCGGCCCGAACGGTAGTAAGAGATATACAACTTATACATGTTTCATAGACCACTTATATTCAACGACTTACACTATATACTAAGTACTACATCATGAACATTATGCAAGACATATATTGGCAATTCTTCGTATTCTTAGACGTTACTCCAAACCTAAGTCGCAACGTTCTATTATAGGCTGCTCTTAGAGACTTTCGCGATTCGACTACCACTTTCATTTCTCATTACAAAAGCTTAAGGTGAGTCATAGCCCCTACTCTTTTCGTACTTGTTTTAACTCTTTGGGGGGGATACATGCACAACTAATTGCTTACTTGTACAAATACTCAAAACATTTATACTTGATTGTTTCATACTTGATTGTCTTATACTTGATGGCATTATACTTGATTTCATACATACATGACTGTCTTATCTTTGGGAAGTGGCTCCCAGTTATCTTTGGGAAGTGGCTCCCAGTTTTCTTTGGGAAGTGGCTCCCAGTTGTCTTTGATACATCCTAACATTTGCGAATGTTGGATACATCATAAAAGTGAGGTCTTCGGAGATGAAGTAGAGACTCATTACTAATTGCTTAATTGTCTTGATGAACTTATACATGTCTTTATTATACTATATGTTAGCAGTGGGTTGTGAACACACAGGTTACAAGTCTCTTATGGCGGGACTTGTAACTGAGTGGATTCACGATGCCTTTGCTGTGCGAACATTCTTTTAAGGCTTTTTCAACTGTTTTAAGATAAACTCTATGAACTCACCAACCATTGTGTTGACACTTTAGCATGTTTATCTCAGGTTAGTAAGGCGATAGCTAGTGCATGGAACATAGAGTCAAGCTGCATATTCTGAAGACTTACGCTTTTATCATTTACCATTCAAAACTTTGTATACATTTATGTATCATACTTTGGAATCTCAAGTTTGTAACTCGGAATTTATTAATCGAATGGTAACTTTTCAAAACGTCTCATTTAGAGTTCGTTTTCTATAACTTGTACTTTGTATTATGAAGTAGCACCCCTATGACACAGTCTTCCGCTGCGGTATTTTGGGGGTGTTACATAGTAAAACTATAAAACCAATGATTGAACTACAGAAAGTCAAAATCAAATTACCTTCACTCTCACAGTCCACTGTTGGGACCTGTGAGGATCAAATCTCACCCACTTGGTCTAAATCTTGTTCATGTATCTTAAATTAGTGTTATCATAGCTTAAATAATCATAATTAGTGCATACGGATCAAACAAGTTTCATTAAAGTCAAAGTTTAAGTTCAAAATCAAAAAGTCAAAATGGTATGTTAGTCAGAAACTCAGATCTTGGGAGAATTTTTGTGAATTTTGTGTTGAGATTCAAGTCTTGAGATTTTTACATGTTGAAATTCCCCATCTAAGCTTTTTGAATCCCACAGTTAGCTTATTTTTATGATTTTTTCTCTGGCTTAGGTGATAGTTCAAAGTGGCCTGCAGGGCTAACCATTGCCCTGCACCAGGGCATTAGCTCAAAACATCAACTATCCATGTGCCTTAGCTTCTTCATTAATGGGCCACACAGTGAGCTTATTGGTTTTTTTGAAAGCGAATAAGCTAATCTATAAAGTTCAGGGCTTATTTCAAACTTTTGAGCTTATTAGATAGGTCTGCAGATAGCTTTCTGTTTGTCCAATTCCACCCATCATACACTGACTGATCAGTGTTGACCACCCAAATTCAAGCCTCCATACCTGCAGTATTACATCTGTTTAACCTAATACATGTGTGTTGAGTATAAATTGATAAATGTTTGTTGAAAACTGAAATCTAGGTCGGGGATGAAGTTGTCCTTAAAAGCATTCTAAACTCAACCGAGACTGTAGCAAAAGGAAGGGTGAGGAGCTTGAACCCAAATGATATAGTTGGTGGTACAGAGATTGGACGAGGATGGTGTGAGGTAAACGTTCAAGTACCAACAAAAAGAGATGAAATTTTGGTGAGACCCTATGGGTTATTTGCCACAATTGAAGACTGTGTTGGTGCAACCATAGCATGGCCTTGTCCCTTTATCTCGGTATGTCTTTGTTAATCTTGTGATACTAATAATTTTACTAACATGGACCTTAATGCTTATACATGGGTGTTTAGTTGTAGGTGTTCCGTGAGGATTGAGAGAGATGATGCATGATGACCACGGACTAAGCTTCTTGTTGCGTTAATGTATTGTTTAATGTTAACAGACTTTATGTTAGATTCTGTCTATCTTATTTATGTTTAGTGCTTTTGTTATGACAATTGGTAATTTGAAATACAATTTCGTTTTATTCATTTAATATTTAGTTGATGTTTTATTCATATCGTAATAATACAGTGTGCATGGTGAAAATAGCGTCCTATCATATGACTTGTCAGGACTTTGAAATTGTCCTATTAAACTTATTAACCGTCCTAACAATTAACTTAACATTGTAAAAGTGTCCTAATATGTTGTTATTAGAACGTTATTTAGGTTGTTAATAGACATTTTATACGACCAAAAATTTGGTTTCATAATCTTTGAGATATTAGAACCCTTTTCTTGGTGCTAAATTAGCTATAATGTTATATGATAAGCGTCCTAACAATTATCTTTTAAGTACGCTTGTTTGTGTATCAAAAGATTAAAACGTTTTACAACATTGTAAAAGTGTCCTAATATGTTGTTATTAGGACGTTATTTGGTTGTTCATATACATATTATGCGACCATAAATTTGGTTTCATAATCGTATTTGGGATATTAGGACCCTTTTCTTGGTGTTAAAGTAACTATAATGGTATATGATAACCGTCCTAAGAATTAACATTAAAGGACGCTTGTATGTGTATCAAAAGATTAAAAGTAGGTTACCACATGTTAGAACATTGGAAAAGTGTCCTAATATGTTTTTATTAGGACGTTATTTGTGTTGTTTATAGACGTAAAATTCGACCATAAAATTGGTATCATAATCTTATTTGAGTTATTAGGACCCTTTTCTTGGTTACTAAAATAGCTATGATGTTACATCATAAGCGTCCTAAGAATACTTTTAAGGACGTTTTTATGTGTTTCAAAAGATTAAAAGTAGGTAATCACATGTTAAAACAATGTAAAAGTGTCCTAATATGGTTTTATTAGGACGCTATTTGTGTTGTTCATAGACATATAATACGACCATAAAATTGGTTTCATAAGGCTTAGGACGCTTTGGACCTATTACAACCGCCTTACATGAAACGCTTTCATCCTTGGTCCTATTAAATGAAAGGTCCTAAAAAGTACCATTTTATGACGCTTATGGGGGTCCTAAAAAGCCACTTTTCTTGTAGTGTCGGGATGAGGATAGTGCACTTACTAAACATAGTGAGGATCAAAAGAAATCGATTGCTAAAAATAATGAAGCTAAAATGATGCTTTAAAATGATTTACCAAAGAAAGAGTATGAAAGAGTTTTCATGTGTAAAACCGCTAAAGAAATTTGGCAATCTTTAATAATCACTCATCAAGGAAACTCACATGTTAAGGATAAAAAAATTGATCTTCTTGTTCAACAATATGAACAATTTTCTATTTCCGAAGATGAAATTATTGATAGTGCATTTGCTAGAGTTAACACTATTATTACTTCGCTTAAAGCACTTGATGAATATATTTGTAGCAAGAATTTTGTCAGGAAATTTCTTAGAGCATGATGCGTGGATTGCGGTCTACGCAAAAGGTTTTACCTCTCAAGGGATCTTAAGAAGCTTGCAATCTCCACCAGGCAGTGTACCTGACCGACGTAATATAGTGAGTGGCAAGTACCGGGGGATTGATAGTTCTGTCGGGAATATTGTTCGTTAGGATTGAAACTAATCTAACTAGGTCTAGAGGTGAGAGATGATTCTTTTTGTATTTTTATATTTTATGGAAAGTAGGTAAATATCTCGGGTATTGGAAGAGTGGGCGGAATTAGTTGCTAGTCAACTAACCCAAATAACTTCTTAAACAAATAAAATAAAAAATAAGAAAATAAAATGTGAGGAACTTCTTATATGGAGAAAAGCGTATTTACTTAGATTTCACTACTCCCTAGCTATCTTTTATTGATTAATTGGTTTGTTACAATTGCATGGGTAAAGGGTTGCATTCCTTAATACCATTCGTGGGGTTATGTAAGATCTTCCCCAACTTCTATCTCTTCCTATGACGACACGTTTAGTATCCTAATCATGGCCTCATTAATAGTTACTTATGCATTAAATACAACCAACAAAACCGTAGTACACATCCGATTACGTTTTTTAAGACGTTCAAGAAAGTTACCGTATAGGAGATTAGCCAGTTTTCTTAAGCCTAACGCTAAAATCAATCACCCACAATAATCAATGACAAACCAACAACCAATAATCAATAACTAGGTTTCATTAGATCTAAGTAAACACAAATAAACCTAAGCTAACATGTTAATAGAAAGACAAGAATAAGAAATAATCAAACAACATATAGACATATTGAATAATTAAAGGATAACTTATCTTCAATAAAACCTGGATGAAACAAGGGTATGAAACCCTTGAAAAATGTTTGAAATTCAACTTAGGGTTTTTGCACAAAGTTCCTCTCCAAAAGTTCTCTCTTAATGAATGAAAAATCGAATATATATATATATATATATATATATATATATATATATATATATATATATATATATATATATATATATATATATATATATATATATATATATATATATATATAGAATTTACGATCTGACGGCGTCACCTTTTGGGACGTGACATCGTCAAGTCTCCGTCTTAGGGTTTCTTTATTGCCTAGATCCACTCTTGACACCGTCTGGTTCAACTTCGCTCAGGGCGTCTCTCTTTAACATAATACGTGACGGCCTTAGCATTTATAACGTGACGCCGTCACGTGTAAACTTCCCAAAATCTTTCTGGCGCGTCAAATGTAAAACAATTATCCACTCTTGATCAACAAGTGACAGCGTCACCTTGTGACTTTTGACGCCGTCAGGTACTGTTTCCAGCTTAGATTCTTGACTTTGTCATTTTCTTCACTTTTTGCTCCAAAAACGTCCAAAATGCTTCCTTTTCTAGAATTCTTCTCAAAAGTACCTAAAATGACAAAAGGAACGATTTGAGGTAATAATTGATCATATTATCACGACTTAGGGCTTAAATGACCTCTTAAAAGCGTAACAAATTTCTCCTCATCAAATACCCTTACACTTGGAATTTGCTTGTTCTAAAGCAAATGAACTTTTATTCTAATCAAAATACAAGTTAGGGGTCATTTAACATTAATATAAAAGTAATTACAACAAATGATCGTTCCACCTTAATCAAAATAAGCACGGAAATTATACACTAGCATGATGCGTAGGGATTGCACCAAGCTTTACCTCTCGAGGGATCTCGAGAAGCTTACAGCCCCACCAGGCAGTGTACCTGATCGATGTAGTATAGTATAATGACAAGTATCGGGGGATTGATCGTTCAGCTTGGAATAGTGTTGCTAGGATTAGAAAACCTAAAGACTAGGTCTAGAGATGAGGGATGATTCCTTTTGTATTTTTATATTTTTATAAAAGCAGGTAAAAATCTCGGTTTTGAAAGAGTTGGGTGGAATTGGTTGCTAGTCAACTAACCCAATTACTAAGATGCAATCAAAATAAATACTAGAAATGAAAATAAACTAAATTAAACTAGTGGTGTGAGCAATATATGGGAGAATTGTGTTTACTTAGGTTTCACTACTCCATAGATATCTTTTACAGGTTAATTACTTGTTACAGTTGCGTGGATGACGGATTGTATTCCTTAATACCATTCATGGGGTGGCGTACTTACTTCCCTAATCCTATAAGCGCCTACTTCACTCCTATGTCGAGCCGGCTAAGAAGCTCCTAACATGGGATCATTAGAATTTGATCATGCATTAAATACAACCAATAAAACCTAGTACACATCGGTTCATGTTTCTTAAGACGTTCAAGCATGTTACACAATGGAGATCTGCCAGTTTTCTTAAGCCTGACATTGAAATCAATCATCCATTACAACTATAAACAAGTAATCAACATATAATTAACATCTAGGTTTCATTACATCTAAGCAAACACATGAAAGATCTAGCCTAGCATGTTGAAATCAAGATAAGCATAAGATATATTCAAACAACACATAGACATATTGAATGAATTGAAAGAGGACTTATCTTAATTGAACATGAAAGGTTTCAAGGGGTGAAAACCCTTGAAAATACTGGAAAAAACGACCTAGGGTTTATTAGGTTCGACCCTAGTATTCTCCACACAAGTTCCTCTCTTATGAATGAAAAATAGAAAAGTATATATAGATTTTGTGAGGTGACGGCGTCAAGAACAAATGTCTGACGCCGTCATCTCGCCGTCAAAAAAATTCTCGGACTGCCTAGATCTGGGTTTGACGTCGTCACGTGTATTCCTTTTGCAGGCCATCACCATATTAACTCTTGACGCCCTTATCTTGACGCCTTCAGGTTTTCTCTGGGTCGTCTTGGATTTTACTCCTGACGCCGTCAGGATTTTCTTCTTGACGACGTCAGGTACTGTTCTCAGCATGGAAAATTAAGTCTTTGCCGTTTTCTTCACTTTTATGCTCCAAAAACGTCCAAAATGCTTCCTTCTCCAGAATTCACTCCCAAAGTACCTAAAATCACAAAAGGAACGATTTAGGGTAATATTTGATCAAATAAATTCAATTCCGGGCTTAAATGACCCCCTAAAAGTGGTTCATTTTTTGCCTCATCATATACCCTTACACTTGAGATTTGCTTGTCCTCAAGCAAATGCACTTTTATTCTAGTCAAAATACAAGTTAGGGGTCATTTAACACTAATATAAAAGTAATTACAACAAATAATCGTTCCACTAAAGACCAAAGACAAGCACAAAGGTCATACACTAGCACCTCACAAATAGTGTTTAGATACTCACATCTCTCGGGTGTAATAAAGTAATATCACATTATGGAAATGGAAAACATCTCTCACTACCTGTCATAGCAAAATAGATTACCATAGGCTTGGGAAAGGATCAAACCTCCACCACATGGCGTAAGCACCTAGGATAAACTATCAAAGAGATCTTTTCAAAGGGTTGTAACGTTAGGTGTAGAGATATGGAATACACGGTTTTGTTGGATATAGGCAGTCTTTACTGGTGGAGAGTTAACAATCTTGATTAATTACATGTACAATATGGCATTGCTAAGCCAAGACTAGACTTGACTTAAGCTAATAAATGAAAAATAACAAAAACATAAAATAAACATAGAATGAAACGGGATGGTAGTCCGTATGTTTTTTCTCTTTTTTTTCTATATTTTTTTTTCTTTTTCTTTGTTTTTTCGATTTTTTTTTTTTTTTTTTTTTTTTTTTTTTTTTTTTTTTTTTTGGCATACACTCTTACCCTACCATCCAAAATAATACATCATAGGGATTGAACATTTCTTTTACACTTGAATTTTTACATACTTTACAATAAACTAATCTAATGACTCGAATTAAGATAATCAAAACACTTGGAGTACTTTTAAGATTAACGCACATATGGGGGTAATAAAATGATGTTCTTCCCCATTACTCCATAAAATAAGTACTTTACCCATGAGTCCCAATTGTCCCAAAACAATATGTACAAGGATATGATTCGACTTAGCAACCATGTTTTCAATTAGATAATTAACTTAGGGTTTAACAAATAACAATAATGCACTAAAGATGAGTGCATACACGGAAGGCTAAGGCGATTTGGTTGTACATTTAAGTGGGGTGTAACAAATTCTTCCTTTAAGTAAAATGCTTAAAGTTAGAAACGAAAAGATAGGCTCGGAGGGGTGTACTAGGGGTTTCGTGTACTAAAAATGGGTACAACGCTAAGGGTATGGGAAAAATTAGTTGACTTAACTAGCCAAGTAATATGACTTAAATGGTCAAGTAATTATGATACGGGTTTAACACAAGGGTGATCCTAATGCCTCTTATCATGTAGTAAATCCTACTACACGAATGTAGTCTCACTAGCGGTCTCGGGATGCATCACTAACGCAAGTTCTAGAATCTAAATGCTACTGGTACACTCATAAGCACTAATAGTAAATGTTATTCCTATCAAATCTAAAGGCGAACCTCACATATTTGGGTGGAAAATTTTCTGAATAGTACGGTTATGTGCTAGTCATACAATCTCCTATCCATGAGACGCTTGCTATGGCTAAAGTTTCACTCCTAAATGTTGTAAAAAATTTTAAATTTTGCGCTAAAATTGCACTAACAAGTATTTCTCATAGTTTTATTATACATCTACTATCAAACAAACAAACTCAAGCGAAAGTGTATTTGTAAGGTATCATCATTTTACCCTCCCCTTACACTTAGGATGAACATTGTCCCCAATGTTCAAGTAAAGAATGTAAAAGTGAAATAAGTAAAAAGAATGAAATCAAATACTCCCCTGATTCGCTCGGTATGGATAATAAGGTGGCCAGGTTAGATCTTCCTCCAAGAAAATGAATAATCAAAGCTTCCCTTCCAGAATATAAATCATCTTCTTGTCATACATAACCTGTAAAACCTGAGAAAACAGACAAGGCAACCTCGCATAAAATCGGCGGCAATCTATATATGCTAATAAATCCTAAAAAGCAAAATAAGATATAATGCTTGTGGAATGATGTTTGCAGATTTCCTGGAGATTATAAAACTAATGATTCAACAAAAACTTTAAGACTCCATTAGAAAAACAAAACTGGTAAAATTTCCAGAATTTTACACGTGACGCCGTCAAGAGTAAACTTGTGACGCCGTCAGAAGTGATCTGCAGAAATTCTTATGTTAAGTTTCCGGAAAATTTCTGGAAAAACTTCGTCCTACTTCCTGGAAAATCCTGCAAAACATCATTATGACTCGATACAAGCATTTGACTCAAACAATTACTAATATACATGTTCATTTAATATTGTTGTAGGTCATGCTCAATTTCATTCTTATAAACAAATTTGGGTCTCCCATACACTTATCTTTTGCAAAATAATATGCAATTAAGACGAAGTTAAAAACAAAATAAAGCATTTTTACAATTTACTTTGAAACATGAGCCACAAATAACAAAAATAAAACATGCATACGGAAACAAATAAAATCAAATAAACAAACAAACAAATAAATAAATAAAGCTTGGGTTGCCTCCCAATAAGCGCTTGTTTTTGTTCGAGTCACGAGCCTGACTCTACCCTTATTTAATGGAAATAGAGGAGGTTTTCCCTACACTTTGAATTAAGTGCAGGTGGAAGTAGCGATATACACCCTTAGGGTGGAAATATGCCACGTGAGGTGAAGGGGGTGAGTGAATGGCTCCCTTCATCCTAAAACTACCCAGATAATATTGGTTGATGGGTGGGTCGGTTCCTCTTTTGTCTCCTAGAAATATATCTAAGGATGGAAAGGTGTGTAAAGATTGAGGTTCCGGTTCATCAACACTAGGAAATTCCCTAGAACTAGGAGTAAGGTTATCACTACAAGTATTCAAACCTATATCCTTAAGTGGTGCCTGGTCCAAGGGTTCTACCTCCATCGAAATTCCTAAAGTTTCTTCTACTTCTTCCGGGTAAGTCATGGGCCGTGTGTATTCCTCAAGTGATGATGGGAGTTGTGGGGTACTTTGTAGGTTTGTGTTATTTACCTCATCCTTCCTTATCTCAATTTCATCTATACCCTCATCATGTGTTCCTTGAGATTCCAAGTCATTGATCATAAAACCTAGGTCTTTTTGCTCAATATGATCATGCTCGGCTAAATCCTCCATAATTGTTTCTTCAAGTTGTGATGTATACAAACCCATAAATTCATTGAACTCATGGTTTACGGTTAGGAGGCTTTCCTAAAAAAATTTCCAAAGGGTATTACTAAAAGGAATTGATCCTAACAATGATTGTTTAATATAGGCCACACATGCGCATAACTCATCAAGCCTATCAAACTTTACACCCATCTCCTCTTGTATATATCTAAGATCACTTAAAAATTCATTGGAGCAACAGGAAGAAAATCTATCCGAGTAAACTAATTGTTCCTCATTTGATAATGATCTAAATGGAATTTCATCCGCCATAGTGACAGATGAAAATGGTTTTACAAACAAAGGGCACAAAGAAAAAGATAGACTACAAGAAAGCTAATAAAAAGAAAATAAAAATCTCACTAAAAAGGAATCTAATGAGTAGACCTAATCAAAATAAATTCCAACCTAAGCAATAACTATTCCTCGGCAGCGGCGCCAAAAACTTGATGCGTAGGGATTGCACCAGGCTTTACCTCTCTAGGGATCTCGAGAAGCTTACAACCCCCACCAGGCAGTGTACCTGATCGATGTAGTATAGTATAATGACAAGTACCGGGGAATTGATCGTTCAGCTAGGAATAGTGTCGCTAGGATTAGAAAACCTAAAGACTAGGTCTAGAGATGAGGGATGATTCTTTTTGTATTTTTATATTTTTATAAAAGCAAGTAAAAATCTCGGTTTTGAAGGAGTTGGGCAGAATTAGTTGCTAGTCAAATAACCCAATTACTAAGATGCAATCAAAATAAAATACTAGAAATGAAAATAAACTAAATTAAACTAGTGGTGTGAGCAATATATGGGAGAATTGTGTTACTTAGGTTTCACTACTCCCTAGATATCTTTTACAGGTTAATTATTTGTTACAGTTGCGTGGATGACGGATTGTATTCCTTAATACCATTCATGGGGTGGCATACTTACTTCCCCAATCCTATAAGCGCCTACTTCACTCCTATGTCGAGCCGGCTAAGAAGCTCCTAACATGGGATCATTAGAATTTACTCATGCATTAAATACAACCAATAAAACCTAGTACACATCGGTTCATGTTTCTTAAAACGTTCAAGCATGTTATACAATGGAGATCTACCAGTTTTCTTAAGCCAAACATTGAAAGCATTCATCCATTACAACTATAAACAAGTAATCAACATATAATTAACATCTAGGTTTCATTACATCTAAGCAAACACATGAAAGATCTAGCCTAGCATGTTGAAATCAAGACAAGCATAAGATATATTCAAACAACACATAGACATATTGAATGAATTGAAAGAGGACTTATCTTAATTGAACATGAAAGGTTTTAAGGGGTGAAAACCCTTGAAAATACTGTAAAAAGTGACCTAGGGTTTATTAGGTTCGACCCTATTATTCTCCACACAACTTCCTCCCTTATGAATGAAAAATAGAAAAGTATATATAGATTTTGTGAGGTGACGGCGTCAAGAACAAATGTCTGACGCCGTCATCTCGCCGCCAAATAAATTCTCGGACTGCCTAGATCTGGGTTTGACGCTGTCACGTGTATTCCTTTTGCAGGCCGTCACCATATTAACTCTTGACGCCCTTCTCTTGACGCCTTCAGGTTTTCTCTGGGTCGTCATGGATTTTACTCCTGACGCCGTCAGGATTTTCTTCTTGACGCCGTCAGGTACTGTTCTCAACATGGAAAATTAAGTCTTTGCCATTTTCTTCACTTTTATGCTCCAAAAACGTCCAAAATGCTTCCTTTACCAGAATTCACTCCCAAAGTACCTAAAATCACAAAATGAACAATTTAGGGCAATATTTGATCAAATAAATTCAATTTCGGGCTTAAATGACCCCCTAAAAATGGTTCATTTTTCGCCTCATCATAGCACCTCACAAATAGTGTTTGGATACTCTCATTTCTCGGATGTTATAAACCTATATATAACTAATGGAAATAAAAAAATATCACTCACTACCTGTCATAGCAAATAGATTACCAAAGGCTTAGGAAAGGATCGAAAACCTCCCACATTTGGCATAAGCACCTAGGAAAACTATCAAAGAGGTCTTTTAAAGGGTTATAACATTAGGTGTAGGGATATGAAAAACATGGTTTGTTGGATAAAGGGATATTTAACTGGTGGCACGTTAATTATTTTAGTTAATTACATGTACAATGCGGCGTTGCAAAGCCAAGACTCAACTCAAACTTAGGCTAACCATAAAATAACAAAAACTTAAAATAAACATAAGAGGAAACGGGATGCTAGTCCGTATGTCTTCTCTACTTTTTTTTTTTTTCTTTTTCTAATTTTTTTTTCGTTGTCTTTTTTTCTTGATTTTTTTTTTTTTTTTTTTTTTTTTTTTTGCATGCACTCTTGCCCTACTATCCAAAATAATACATCATAAGGGAATTACATCCCCTTACACTTGAACTTTTACATGAATCAAAAATAAAGACTCGAATTAAGATAATCAAAACACTTGGAGTACTTTAAATCATTTGTGCACATATGGGGGTGATAATTGACGTTCTTCCCCATTACTCCATAACAATAGTACTTTACCCATGAGTCCCAATCGTCCCAAAACAATATGTACAAGATAAGACTCGACTTAGCAACCATGTATCAATTAGACAATTAACAAAGGTTTAAACAAACGTTGTAACAATAATGCACTAAAGATGAGTGCATACAAGGAAGGCTAAGGCGATTTAGGTGTACATTTTGGGGTGGATTGTAAACAAATTCTTCCTTTAAGTAAAATGCTTAAAGTTATAAACGAAAAAGATAGGCTCTGAGGGGTGTACTAGGGGTATCGTGTACTAAAAATGAGTACATCGCAAAGGTGTAGGAGAATTACTTGACCAATGAAGTCAATGTAATTATATAAACAGTCTTAAAAACATGGGTTATCCTAATGCCTCGTATCATGTAGTAAATCCTAACTACACGAATGTAGTCTCACTAGCGGTCTTGGAATGCATCACTAACGCAAGTTCTAGAATCTAAATGCTACCGGTACACTCATAAGCACCAATAATGAATGCTTTTTCCTAATGATCTAAAGGAGAACCTCACATATTTGGGGTGGAAATTTTTTTAGTGGTACAGTTTTTGTGCTAGTCATACAACTCCTATCCATGAGACGCTTATTAAGACTAAAGTTTCACTCCTATATGTTGCAAAAAAAATTATTGGTGCTAAAGTTACCCTAACAGGTGTTTCTCTTAGTTTTATTACACATCTATTATTAAACAAGACAAAAATCAAGTGCAATTGTAATCTCTAAGGAATCTTCATCCCCCCCCCCCTTACACTTAAGCCGAACATTGTCCCCAATGTTCAATTAAAGATGTAAAACTGAAGACAATGAAAAAATGAAACAAATACTCTCCTGATTCGTTCGGTGTGGATGATGTAGTAACATGGTTAAATCCTCCTACAAGAAAATGCGAAAACTCCAAGATTAAAGCAGCGCCAAAAGCTTGATTATCCATATACATCTTCTTATCCAATATAACCTGTTAATTAGCTGAGAAAACAAACAAGAAAACCTAGCGTAAAATCGGCGGTAAATCTATATATAATTAAATCCTAGAAACCAGGTAAAGATATAATGCTTGTAGAATGAATGTTTGCAGATTCCTGGAGTTTATAAAATACAGATTTTACGAAACTTTACAATTCCGGCAGAAAAACAAAACCTGTAAAATTTCCAGAAAATTACACCTGATGTCGTCAGGTGATGCCTGACCCCGTCAGAATTCATCTGACAGAATTTTAATATTTTGTTTCCGAAAAATTTCTAGAAAAACCTATGTTCTAATTCCTGGAATTCCTACAAAACATTCATTATGACTCGATACAAGCATTTGACTCAAACAAATACTAATATGTATGTTTATATCTTATTGTTATCATTCACGTTCAATCCGTTCTTTTAACTAAGTTGGATTTCCCTTATACTTATCTTTTGCAAAATACCTTTATATGTAGTTAAGACGAGGTTAAAAACAAAATAAAGCATTTTTACAAAAATTTTGATACATGAACCATAAACAATATAAACAAAACATACATACAGAAGCAAATAAAATTAAATAAACAAACGAACAAACAAATAAAGCTTGGGTTGCCTCCCAAGAAGCGCTTTTCTTTATTAACGAGTCTTGTAGCTAGACTCAAAGTCACACTCTATCCTATGTAAGTGAGCTCCTCATCGAGGACATATTTAGGATTGAACTTAGTTTGAAGCTTTCTATCAGTACGCTCAGTACGGTATGTTCTTTCAAACTTCTCTCCATCTGGGTCACATAATGTCATTTTTATGTGCCATGACCCATCTCCTTCCTTAGGTGGTTTGTTCCAATTCCATTTTCGTTCAACACTCTCACTTTTCCACCTATTCATTCCTAGGTTTATTGGCAAAACTCCTAGGAAGTCAATCATCTTTCTAAAAACTAGAGGATCTTCAAATGGGTCCAGTTCAGTGTCCCTAGCCAAGAGTTGTTCTACCGTATGTGTTCGGTTTACAAATTCCTCTTCTAGGTAAAATGGGCGTTGGGGGTCCTATAAAGTCTCTATTAACCCAAGGTCCGTATCTAGATGGTCTCCTATTTATATCTACCCAATGAGGTGTTGCTTCCTCCTCATTATCGTAGCTATGCTTTTTAACATCATAGACCGACCAAGTTTCACCTTCTCCTACCGCTATCTTAGATTCCTTACAATCAATCATGGCACTAGCGGTCGCTCAAAATCCTCTTCCTACTGACAATGCGCATATAGTACCACTAACCATATCTAGGACATGAAAGTTTGCTAAAATAGTTAATCTTCCTACATGAACTACTACATCCTTAATCATTCCAACCGGGTGGGCTACGCTTCCATCAGCTAGACCAATTATTACTTCTGTCTCTTCTATCTTTCCTAGCTTAAAAGTAGTGTAAAGAGACAAAGAAATCAAGTTAAGGCTTGATCCAAGATCGGCTAGTGTATCGAAAGCTTTGGAGTTCCCTATCTTACAAGGTAAAACAAATATGCCCAAATCATCTAATTTCTTGGGTAACTTGTTTTGAACGAAATCAGTTCTATTTTTACCCAAATTAAGTTTCTCCTCATATTTTTCCAAAAGTGCATTATAGTAGGGAGCACGAGCTAAGACATCAATGACGGGGCGCTCAAGGTGAAGTTCCTTGAATTCATCGTCAAGATCTTGTGTAGGAGGTGTTTCAACTATATTATTGACCGATTTAGTATTAGATGTCTTACTCATCTGGTCATTTTGAAGAATTTGGGTTTGCTTGAAACATGTGCTCATAGCGTTAACCGAATAGTATTGTGGACAAGAACTAGGGGATGAAACTGATGAAATAGCGTTGACGTTTAGTTTTGGGTTCTTGACCGTGTCGCTCCGGAGTGCTCCCATTTCTCCGTCATTGAAAACTTTCAAAAAGGTGTCAATCTTATTTGTCATCTCGCTTTGTTTTTGTTTGAAATCGGTTTTGAACTTAGCTATACGAGCTTCTTGAGATGCCATAAAACTGGACATCAATCCTTCAAAATTATTAGTACTACCATAGTTTTTGGAAGGTGATGCATGGGAATCGCACCTTGCATTACCTCTCGAGGGATCTCGAGAAGCTTACAACCCCCACCAGGCAGTGTACCTGATCGTTGTAGTATAGTATAGTGACAAGTACCGGGGGATTGATCGTTCAGCTTAGGAATAGTGTCGCTAGGATTAGAAAACCTAATTAATAGTTCTAAAGGTGAGAGATGATTATTTTTGTATTTTTATATTTTTATGAAAGCAAGTAAAATCTCGGGTTTTGGAAGAGTGGGCAGAATTAGTTGCTATTCAACTAACCCAAATCTATTATATAATTAAAATAAAATACTAAAAAATGAAATTAAACTAAATTATACTAAGGTTGTGAGCAGTAATTGGAGAAATTGTGTTTACTTAGACTTCACTATTCCCTAGATATCTTTTACACGTTAATTACTTGTTATACTTGTATGGATGACGGATTGTATTCCTTAATATCATTCGTGGGGTGGCATACATAACTCCCCAACTCTATGAGCTCTTATCTCCTCCTACACCATGACCCAGCACAACTATAGGGATTGTAAACAGTGGCTCATGCATTAAATACAACCAATAAAGACCTAGTACGCCTCGTTTCATGTTTCTTAAGACGTTCAAGCATGTTACCATTTGGAGATCTGCCAGTTTTCTTAAGCCTAACATATAAATCATTCATCCAAGAACAAGAATAAACAAGTAATCAACACATAATCAATATCTAGGTTTCATTAGATCTAAGCAAACACAAGAGAGATCTAGCCTAGCATAATTGAATTGAGACAAGAACAAGAGATAAACAACCAACACATAGACATATTGATTGAATTAGAAGAACACTTATCTCAATTACAATGCAAGGTATCAAGGGTTTGGAACCCTTGAAAAACCTGTAAAAGAGGCACCAAATTCGTCTTTAGGGTTTCACCAAAACTTCTCCCTTTTTAATGAAAAAAACTAGAAAACTATATATAGGAAAAGTAGGCTGACGGCGTCAAGAGTTACATGTGACGCCGTCACCTCGCCGCCATATACTTCCTCGGACGGCCTTGATCTACTTATGACGGCCTATGTGACGCCGTCACCGACCACGGTATTTTATTCTTGCCACTTTGACGCCGTCATGAAGGCGTTTGACGCCGTCACCACCTTCGGTATTTTAATCTTCATGTCTGACGCCGTCAAGATATTACTCTTGACGCCGTCACCTTGTATCTTCAGCATGGAAATTTGGTACTTTGCCGTTTTCTTCACTTTTATGCTCCAAAAACGTCCAAAATGGCTTCTTTTCCAGAATTCACTCTCCAAACACCTAAAATCACAAAAGGAACGATTTAGGGCAATATTTGATCAAATAAATTCGGATTCGGGCTTAAATGACCCCCTAAAAACAGATCATTTTTCGCCTCATCAGAAGGATTGTTATTGAAAGTACTGTTAGAGGAAGAACCGTTTGATAGAAAACGATTAGGTGGATTGGAAGAATTGTTTTGGGGCGTGTTTTGGCTTTGTTTCCACCTAAAGTTTGGGTGATTTTTCCAAGAGGGGTTGTATGAATCACCATAAGGGTTTGGCTCGGGTTTGAAAGTGTACCACTTGTCTCCCGCTCCGTCGATACGCCATGGCCTTGAAAGCTAGAGTGGAATCAAGTGACGACGAAGAATCTTGTTCGAATATGGATGATGAAGAATATGCCATGGCCGTTAGAGACTTCAAGAAGTTCTTTCGAAGACGAGGGAAGTTTGTAAGGCAACCTAGAGATGACAAGAAAGCTTTCCGAAAAGATCATGAGGATAAGAAAGGAAAGGGTGAATGAAAGTGTTTTAGGTGCGGACACACAAGTCATCTCATAGGAAAATGTCTAAAACCACCCAAAGGCAAAACTCAAAGAGCCTTTGTAAGTGGTACGTAGAGTGATAGTGACGATGATGACGAAGAGTCAAAGAATGACGAAATTGCTCTCATGGCTCACGACTCAAATGAGGTACATTCCGATTCATCTTGTTCTTCTATTGATAATGACACGTTGCAACAAGAATACAACAACTTTATGAATTGAGCTAAAAAATCATAAAAAATAAATAAATAAATAAAATAAAACTAAAAAGGAATTTTTGAAAAATGAAGTTTATGAATTAAAAGAAAAAGCAAAACGTTTAGAAAAGAGTAAAACAATTGACACGATATGTACATCATGTCAAAAGTTTAAACTTGAGATTGAAAAACTCAAAATCACTCAAAATGATCTTATCAAACAAACCACAAAGTTTAAATCAGTCTTCAGTACGATGATAGTTGTTGAGGAGTCTTGGGGTTCAGTGATTTATTGTCATCCTCACTGAACCCATCACCTTCTTCTTGGCTTAGATCACATCACTGAGTTCCGCCTCACTGAATGGAGAACCTTTCTTCTTCGGCTCGGTTTAAGCATCCTGAAGATGACTCATTGAGTTACTGTTCACTCAGTGACTTGTTTACACTTAGGTTATCTTACGTTCAAATCCTTGTTACACTCAGTGACTCATTGGTTTCTTCTTCGGCTCGGTTTAAGCATCTTGGGGAATTCAGTGACCCAACAATCTCCCCCTATTTGAACATACAAATAGCCTAAGTGTTTCTTGATTCAGTGTGAGTTGGTAGGGGTCTTCATCTCTTACTGAATGTTGATGTAATTTTAAGTAGGACACATAATTTAACAAAAACATCAAAGTTTATTAATAGTTATTACAAGTCCTACAAATTACAAAAAAAAAAAAAAAAAAAAAAAAAAAAAAAAAAAAGATAGTTGTTGCAGATCAGATGTTCAGGTGGTATCCAAGGGCTTCAAGCTTTGCTTTCTTTTATCTGAGTAGGTGTCTTTCAGGATGTTCATTGATCATTGCTTCCAAGTCCTGGCAGAATCTTTTGTTCTCATCACTCTTGATGGGGGACACCAACATGAGGTATATGAGCATTGCTTTGATTCCTGCCTTATCCATATCAGACCATCTTTGGAAGGCAAAACTTCCATACTCATCAGTGAAGCATAAGCCTCTTTCAGGAGCTTCAAGGACCACATTGTTCACAAAAGTGATTCCTTCATGAAGTGACCTGTCACAATTTAGCCCTGGTACTTTGATCTCAGGCTCCATATCAATATGCTTCCTTTTCCTCTTGGAAGCCTTAGATGGAGCAGTCTCTTTTGCTGAGGCAGGAAAAAGTGAGGGAATGTTAAGAGCTTCAGGCATTGCTCTCAGTCTGTCGTACCTTTCCTTCAATGACTTGAGAAGGCTGGGAACTACAACATTGTTCTTCTTAGCAATGATAGAACGAAGCTCATCAAGTTCAGTGATGCCAAAATCAGCAAACCTGAATGGCTTATGGACGTCAAATATTCTTTGATCACGTCCCCTGAAGACGGTGACCACTGCAGGATCGGTGTTTCTGGGGATTTGAATGTCAGTGATGGTTTCAGGTCGTAACCTTTCTTTCATCATCCAAGTATACTTTTCGACCCTGTGTTTTCTGATTTGAGTGTCCTTCCTGAGCTTATTTTCCCTTTCCCTTTTGAGAGCATTTAGCTCTTCTTCCTGAGCCTTTTCAAAGGCTGCACCAGCTTGTTCAATTGCTAGTGCCTCAGTATCCAAACCAATCTTTTCAGCTTCCTCATGAACAACCTGAATAAGAGCAGGCTTGCTCATTCTCTCTTCTTCAGCCACCGTTAGTAGTATCTCAGTCCTTTCCATGTGAGCTTGAATTTCGGCAGTGGTGAGATGATGTACTACTCCATTGATTTCAAACGGGACTCTGATTGGTTCATCAGGGTCATATCTGACCAAGGTTGAGGCTGGCTTGAGCACAATTTCAGGATCAGAGGTGGTAGCAATACTTTTGCCTCTATCCTGCCTGAGAATGGAGGAGACTGGTTCCTCCTGTGGTGGAACTTTAGTGATTGGTGTGGCTTCAGTGACATGCTCCCCCTCAGTGTGAGAGGGCTGTACAGTTTCTTGTTCAACAGTATTAGGGGCTTCAGTAGCATTCTCCCTCGATATTTGCCTGAGCGTTAGTGATGGCAAGTGTTGGTTGTACTGAAGAAGAAGTAGATGATCCCTTGAAGACTTGAAAATTTTCGGTCATCATAGACTTGATCTCCTGAGTATCTTGTTGAATGATGGATACTTTGGAGTCAAGTGTAGCCTAAGCAGTTTCAAGAGTTGTCATCCTGGATCCCAAGGTCCATGCCAGAGAAGTGGACCTTTAGGACTGAGTTGTCACTCATTCTTCCATTTTGGTGAAGGAAGATTTGAGAGACTCCACAGTTGTGGTGAGACCCTGAAGATTCGAACCCTTTAGCAAGTCAAGTAACTCAGTGAGGGCTACTAAGTTTACCTGATACGTCTCAGATGCCTGAAGAAGCTTCCTGGTGAGTTCAGGATCATCCTTGACTGATTCTTGAACCGACTGAACCCCTACATTCAGCTGGTTAAGGGTTATCAAAAACTGATTCAGGCGAGTGATCATCTGTGTCAGGGAGTGGTTAACTGAGGCATTCTGTTCGCTGACATCATCATCGAAGTCTTCGACAGCATCTTTGAGATTATGATAATGAACCGCCTATTCAGAGTGCATGTCAAAGACCTCATCAGTGATCCCCCTGTACAAAATGTTAGTAATCTTTTTGATGAATTTGGTGAAGGTTTTCACAGTAAGAGGAGCTTGATCATCTCCTGAGGACTCTGGCTTGGAATGTGTGTCAGCAACGTCATGGTTAGAAGATTAAGGAGACTGAGGAATTTTTTAGGGACTGTCTCCTCAAGTTCAATATCATCTCCGGCCTTAAATACTTCCTCATCACTGTTGAATTCATCATCAGAATACAAAACTGCCTGAGCATCAACTAGGGACTGAATCTGCAAAATAAGGTTATCCGGCTCCTCTTCATAAGAAGACTTGCCTTCGTTTTGGCCAGGTCCTGACCCCTCAAATCCAGTAGATTGGGTTTTATCTACCTGGTCTTCAGGGTCAGTTCCCGAGTTATGCGCACCTTCGGGATTGGTTGTGGGTTCCATATCAGCGGGTGGCATTTGTCCCTCTGAATCTTTGTCCCCCGTGGCCCCTTTAGGCACTGATGGGTGTTTCTCAGTGCCATCACGAGGAACCGTGAATGTTGTGTCCCTATCAGCGGGTTGTATGTTTCCCTCTGAGTCTTTGGGATGAGTTTTTGTGCCCTCAGACAAAAGCTTTGATTTACGAATCTCCTCATCAGGCACCTGAGTGGTTTTGCCCCCCTTTCCAACAGGCTTGTGCTGGCCTGTCGAAGATTTAGGGGCGAGAACTCCATGTTGCTTGGGTTATGATTTACCCGAGCCTTTGGCAGGATGTGAATGTTTGTGGATCCCCTTCTCAGTGGAGTAGTGTTGCCCCACCGAGGGTATAGGACCCCTTACTCCCTGATACTCTGGTTGTGATTTTCCAGAGTCTTTAGCAGGATGTGAAGGTTTGGTTGGTTTCAACCCCACAGACTTGTTTATGACAGCAGGGCCTTTGGAAACGGGTTCGCCCATGGACACTGAGTGTGATGTCTCAGTGCCCTCCATTGGCCTTTGTTTTGGGGCCAAAGATTGGCTAATGATCCTGAGGGTGTCTACAGTCAGGGTCTGTTGTTGTTGCCCCCTATTGTCAGGCTTAGGGGCAGAGGTCTCAGTGGCGAGTGGCTTGGGTTGAGCCACCTTCCTGGACCCCTGTCCCTTCTTCCTCTTCACCTTTTTGGTGGGAGAGGGAATTGGTGAAATGATGTTGTCACCCTGGATAGCAGTCAGCATGTATGTGGTCAGGGCGACAGGTGTTACCTCATTAGGGTCACGTGAGTAATTTGCCTTATGTAAGACATCAGGTTCAAAGCCGACACTGTCAGGCTTGATATACTCAGACCCTAATAGGTCATTCAGGGCACAGGAAATGAATCTAGGGTAAGACATGTGTTTTGCCTAGACTTCCCACCCAATTTGCCTATGAGGTCCCTGAAGATAATTTCTCCAAGGTCAATCTTTTTACCCTCAATGAGACAGTACACTATCATTGATTGAGTAGTGTTTAGTTGCTCAGTGAAGGATTTATTCCCCCCAAGGACCTGAATTACAAATGTCATCAGGATCCTCCAAGGGGCAGGGAACCATGTTTTGATTATGGGGGCTTTGTTCAGTAGGGCCCCTGGAGTAACATCAGGATGATGTTTATCATAGGGCCCAAGTTCCAAGAGGAGTTGTTTAACATCCTCTTCAGTTGGTGGGGCTACAAAGGTCTCAGTGTAGTCAAGGCCAGTGGCTTTGACAAAGGTATTGTAGTCAAGAGTTAGGAACTTAGTTCCATTTTTCACTGAGAACCTGATTTTGGCCTGCTTTGGCGCATCAGGGTTTTCAACCACCGCTGTGCACCAAAATTCCCTCAAATAGTCATGATAGATGACTGAGGGGGTCTTTGTGAATGTGGTGGTGAGAAAACAGTTTTGTAGGAACTTCACCACGTCCCTGTATTCAGGGAACCCTTCAGGGTAGGCAAAGTTCCCCACCACATTGCTTTTGGTGAGGTCTACGCTTTCCATTTGGAATTCCACATTAGGTGCGTATTTTATGACCTTTAAATATGCCATTTTAGTTTGATAAAAGGTCTGGTTTTGAACAAAGAAGAAGCACACAAAGATCTTGAAAGCAAAAGGATTCTTGAAATAATTTTGCAAGAGTTTTGTTAAGATTTTTAAGCGTGTGTGTGTTCTTCTTTGTGGGGGTATTTATAGGGTGGGAATTAGGGTAGTGATGTTGCGGATACCAAAGGTTTATATTATTCAACCGAAGCGGCATAATAATGTTGGTTTGATATCCGCATTAAATATCACGATTCCCATTACCCCTATTTTCTTTCACATCATGGGTGAACAGTTGTGAGGCTCTGCAAATAATGCACTTTTGCAGAGAAAAAATCATCACAACTTTTGTGTGTGAGGGAGCGTTTAATGCTCAGTGGTTTGGTGAGAGAGATGTGGGGGCCCAAGGAGTGGATGCCAGTTGTGTAAGAGACATATATTCCTATATTTAATAGGATTTAGTTACCTACCTGGGACATTAACTAACTAAGTACTTAGAGCATTTAGTTAGGGTATTCAATGCCATTTTTCATCCTGAGCCCCCTGAATGAATTTTCATTCAATAAAAATGAGTTTTCAGGAAGGGTGTGATCAGGGACCTAGAGAATTTACATCAGGTTGGAACACTTTTGATCAGTTTCCTGGTTCTATGTCCAACATGCCCAATTCAGCTTTCAATCTTGTGAAAGTGGGTTCATCCAAAGGTTTTGTGAAGATATCAGCTAGCTGATACTCAGTGGGAATGAAATGTAGTTCAATTTCTCCATTAGTGATGTGGTCCCTGATGAAGTGGTATCTGATGTCAATGTGTTTGGTTCTTTGATGAAGTACTGGATTGTTTGAGATGGCTATGGCACTTGTATTATCACAAAAGATAGGTACCATCTTATATTGAATGCCATAGTCACTCAGTTGGCTCTTCATCCATAGTACATTTGCACAACATCCTGCAGCAGCCATATATTCATCTTCAGCTGAGGACATGCCACTGACTGTTGTTTCTTTGTACTCCAACACACAAGTTTACCACCAAGAAATTGGCAGGATCCTGAAGTACTTTTCCTATCCATATTACATCCTGCATAGTCAGAGTCAGTGTACCCTTTGAGATCAAATCCTGAACATTTTGGATAATACAAACCAAGGTTTGGAGTACCCTTCAGGTACCTGATGATTCTCTTGACAGCAGTGAGATGTGATTCTTTAGGGTCAGCCTGGTATCTTGCACACAGGCAGCCTGAGAATTGGATATCAGGCCTTGAGGCAAGTAAGTACATCAGGGAGCAATCATTCCTCTGTATTGGGTTTGATTCACTGATTTTCCAGTGAGATCAGGGCCAAGGTTGTTAGGAGGAACCATAGGAGTCTTAACTGAGGAGCAGTCAGTGAGCTCATACTTCTTCAGTAGGTTCCTGAGGTATTTTTCTTGGCAAATGGATATTCCCTTTTCAGTTTGTTTAATTTGGAGTCCAAGAAAGTATGTGAGTTCACCCATCATGCTCATTTCAAACTTTGTGGTCATCAGTTTCTCAAACTGTTTGCAAAGTTTGTAACTTGTTGAGCCAAAGATGATGTCATCAACATATACTTGGACAAGAATGACATCATTCTTTGTTCTGTAGATGAACAGTGTATTGTCAGTCTTTCCTCTGACAAACTTGTTTTGGATCAGGAAGGCTGAAAGAGTTTCATACCATGCCCTGGGTGCTTGTTTCAGTCCATAAAGGGCTTTGTTAAGCTTGTAGACATGGTTGGGATATTCACTACTTTCAAAACCAGGAGGCTGTTGCACATAAACATCTTCTTTGATGTTACCATTCAGGAATGCACTTTTAACATCCATTTGGTAAACTTTAAAGTTCATGTAAGTTGCATAGGCAAGGAAGATCCTGATGGCTTCCATTCTAGCAACAGGTGCAAAGGTTTCCTCATAGTCTATACCTTCATGTTGATTATATCCTTTGGCAACCAGTCTTGCTTTGTTTTTGATGACTGTGCCATTCTCATCGGTCTTGTTTTTAAAGACCCATTTCATACCAATGATTAAAACACCCCGGGGGCATTCAACAAGGGTCGTGACATCATTTCTGTCAAACTGTTCCAATTCATCTCTCATGGCCTGAACCCAACTTTCATAAGTCAGGGCTTCTTTGACATTTTTAGGCTCAATCTCTGAGAGATAGTCAGCATAAAGACATATATTGGCAGTGGCGGCCTTGAGTTTAGCAGCCTTGCTTCTTGTGAGCATGCCTTCAGTGGGTTCACCAATGATGTTCACAAGCTCAATGATTTTGGATCTAGTCCAGCTATCCTGAGGTTTGGGATAGGAATTTGAGCTTGAAGGAGCCTGATTAGGTTCAGACTCAGGAACATGAGGTGACTCATCACTATGTGCTTCAGTGACTTCTATTGGAACAATTTGTTCTAAGGGTTCCTGAACAATTTGTTGAGTGTTTGCAGTCTCATTGGAGACATGCTGAGTTTCAATGAACTCACTGATAGGTGGTTGGGGTAGGTTGTGAGGGATGATGTAATAGGAGACGTCAGCATCAGCTTGGTATTGGGTTGAGAGATTGTTCTCAGGATGATACTCATCAGGAGGATACCTTGTTGAGTCATCAATACCAATTTCTTCAACTGAGGAATGTGAGAACCTGATGGATTCAGTGCTCTCATCAACAGTAATGTGATAAGTTTCCTCAGTTTGTTGTCTCCTAGTGTTGAACACCCTGAAGGCTTTAGAAACCAGAGAATATCCTAGGAAGTATCCATCATCAGCTTTGGCATCAAATTTACCCAAATGATCCTTGTGATTATGAAAAAACACAGGACACCCAAATACATGAAAGTAGCTGATGTCAGGGATTCTTCCTTTGAATATCTCATAAGGAGTCTTATTATGCCTTTTCACAATGATTGACCTATTTTGAGTGTAGCAAGTTGTTTTAACTGCCTCAGTCCAAAAATGTTTAGAGAGGACTGAGCCATTTAACATTGTTCTTGCTACCTCAATGAGTGTTCTATTTCTCCTTTCAGCTACTCCATTTTGTTCAGGAGTATAGGGAGAAGTAAAATTTTGAGAAATTCCTTTCTCATCACAGAAACACTCAAGGTCTTGGTTTTTGAACTCAGTGCCATTGTCAGTCCTGATCTGTTTAACTTTGACATCATTTTGATTTTCAATGTTCCTGACAAATGACATGATGGTTTCAGCTGCCTGATTCTTTTTGGTCAGGAAGTAAACCCAAGTATATCTTGAGTATTCATCCACTATGACCATAGTATACTTCTCATGGTGAATGGACATTGGACTGACATGTCCAAAAAGGTCCATATGAAGAAGATGTAGGCAGCTTTTGATAGAAAAAGTTTGTTTGGTTTTGAATGATGCCCTGTGGTGTTTTCCTTTTTCCCAAGCAGAACAAGGCTTGTCTTTGGTATACACCAGGGATGGAAGGCCCAGAACTTTGTTCTGTTTGGTCAGGTTGTTGATGCTCTTGAAGTTGAGGTGAGAGAGTTTCCTATGCCATAGCCAGTTGATTGTCTCACTTGCCTTTGAGAATAGACAAGTACCATTTTGAGTCAGGGATGACATGTCAAGGACATATACATCATCCCTCCTAGGGGCAATCAACACAACTTCCTTATTGGCATTAAAGATGGTCCCTCTCTTGTCATCAAACTGAACTATGTATTTGGCATCACATAGTTGGGAAACACTTATCAGGTTGTACTTGAGACCATTAACATAAGCTATTCTTGTAAAAACTATACCATTGCAGTTTACAGAACCATAACCTTCAGTGGGAGCTGATGAGTTATCACCAAATACTACTTTGGGTCCTGGTTCTTCCACGTATTTGTGCAGAAAACTTTTCACACCAGTCATACTTCTGGAGCATCCACTGTCTAGATGCCAAGTAGGATCCTTGATGTGTTTCTGCACAAACAGTAAACTGGGTTAGTTTTTCTTGTTAACCCACTTTCTAGTGGGCTTAGTCCTCAGGGACTTTTTGAACTCAGTTAATGAATCATGGTCTGAAGTTGTGTGACCTGAGCTTCCACATATTTTACATTTTGTGGAGGTTGATGCCTCAGGTGACTGAGAAGTGTTGGTCTGGTTTTTCCTTCTGGACTGAATAACTTTGTCATGTCCCTTGGTTTCATGGGAGGGATCTCCACAGATGTCACAGCAATTATTCATCATACAATCATCAGGAAGATGATCATTGAAACCACAGTGAGGACATGGCAAGAAAGGCTTAGCCTTCAGTCTTTGTTTGGAAGGTGTGGCATACTGATAGCCTTGATTTTTGTATAGACCTCTTGCTTTTAAAGAAGCAGTGTGGGGAATGTGATCACAAGTTTTGTGGTCCTCTTGTTTGCATATCATACAAAAAAGGACTCTGTAGCATTTATCAGTGCTGTGATTTGGATAATTGCACAGTTCACATCTCCCTGAAGGTCTGGGTGTGGTTTTTAGTTTTGAATAACTTGAGGATACTGAGGGCCTATTAGATTTAGAGTCTGAGAATTTTTCAGTAGACTCAATTTTCTCACTCAGCATCCTGACAAGTTCAGCAAGCTGATCAACCTTTGAATCAATGCTTTCATGCTTCACTTCAGTGGGTACTGAAGGTTTTTGGTGTTCAGTGGGTACAGGAGTAGGTCTTTTCAGAATAGTCTTTCCCAACCCTGATTTCTCTTTGGGAGAATGGGGTTGATAGACTAATGGTGCAAGGTCAGAATTGGGTTCAGCTCCCTGAAGTTGTTTCAGTGGAGGGAGTGGTGAATCAGACTTAGACTCAGTGATGGACTCAGTAGGACTAAGTTCATCAGTGACTCCTAGCAGCTCCTTGATAGCCTGACTTTCAGGCTCCAGGATTCTTCCAGTATTAAAATTTGGCATTTTACTGTCAGGATTGTTTCTTTCAATCCAATCACTGGGTTTAGGAGCAAGTTCTTTGCTAGAAAGTATGTTAGCTGACAGAAAAGTTGTTGAATGGCTACTCTCCCTAGAAACTTCAGTGAGTTGATCATCACCCAAACCAGCCTTTTTGGAGCTGGGTGTGAGACTCAGTGTTTCATAAAGTTTGGGGTTTTTCTGAGTCCATTTCCAAATAACCTCCTTTTCTTTCTTAAGTTCTTCCTGAAGAGCTTGATTTTGTTTTACTAGTTCAGAGTTTTGAATTTGAAGTGTAACACTTTCAAGCTTGGCTTGTTTCATAGCAAGTAGTTCATCTCTACTCTGATTTAATTCAAAACTCAGTTTGTTAAATTTTGAAAACAAATTAAGTCTTTGCTCTTCAACATACTTAAGATCAACATTAATATAATCTAAGTAAGATTTCCAATCATCATTATCATCCATAGAAAGTAAAAGGTTTACCTTCCTCGTAGTGATGTTAACCCATTCACCATTTCTTGCATGACTCTTCCCCACAGCAAGCTTGTTGTCATCTAATAGAGCCATCAAGGCACTGATGTGAACTTTATCATCATTAGAGGACACTTCAACCTCATCCCAGTCATATGTTTCAGCAACAAGCCCTTTGTTCTTGGCTTGAGAAGGCTTTGGAGCCTGAGGAGGCTGAGAGACTGTTGAGGATGATTCAAGAAGGGCAAGTTTAGCTTTTGCCTTTCTGTACTTGGCTTCAAAGTCAATTTGAGGGATTTTTTCAAATCTTTGACTAGACTGAAGCATTTTTTGTTGAAATTTGTTGGGGCCTGAAAAAGAGTTATTTCCTGAAAATTTGAAAGATGGTTCTGAGGTTGTTTTTGAAAAACAATCATTAGCAAAATGGCCCATTTTGCCACATTTAAAACATTCATTGTTTTCATTTGCTTTTGAAGGGAATCTGTTTTTAATTAGCAAGGAGTGCCCTTTCATGAAATTCAATTTGAAGATCATTTAGGTACTCCTCACTGGTTCTTTGGTCAACCTCATTATCAGATCCATCCTGAAAATCCTGCACAACACATTTTGAATAGAAAGCAGTTGATATGGGTGAAATTGTCAAGGCCTTTTTGGTCTCCTGAACTTTACCAGGGTATCTTCTGGTGATAAGATTGTCTTCATAGAAAAACTTCCCATAGATGGCAGGGAGCTCAAGGTTCTGAATGTGGTTTTCATTTCTCAATCCCTGAGAGAAGTTTAACCACTTCTCAGGGAGACTATTGACAAAACCAACATTGATCTCATGTTTTGACAGTATAACACCATCATTGGTCAGCTCATTCAGGAGGGTCTTATACCGAGTATAAGTCTCAGAGAGACTTTCAGAATCCTTGGCCCTGAAGGTATTGAATTCAAGCTTCAGGTCCATGATTCTATTCTCTTTGGTATCAGAAGGCCCTTCAAAGCTATGAACCAGGTCAGTCCATGTCTGCTGGGCAGTGGGACAGTTGATCACTAATTCCATTATATCATCAGGAAGGCATGATATAATGATGCTTTTCAGGCGCTGGTCTTGATTGACCACCCTCCTTTCATCTGGGGTCCACTGAGCTTCAGGTTTGATTAAACCTTGGGTAGTTGTTGGGACATATGGACCATCATTAATCAACTTAATGTAACATGGTTCCATCCCAGTTACGTAGCAAAGCATTCGCTTTTTCCACTTATTAAATTTGCCAACTTCTAGTCGAGGGGCAGTTGCTGAATAACTTCCACCCTTTTTGATGACAAGTTGGGGAACATCTATGTCAGTCATAGTGGCATCTTGATTTTAAAAACTTGAGCACTCTTAAGTTTTGAAAACAGGTTTAAGTTTTACAAATCAGAGGCTCTGATACCACTTGTTGGTCTGTGGAAAACTAGAATGGGGGGTTGAATAGTTTTGCGTCTTTTTCGTTTTATTTGTTTTGTAAAAGTTAGCTTCTAAAGATTAGACGTAAAATTTCAAAACTCTTTAATGTAGAAATATAGATACTAGTTTATTTATGATTTTGTATAAACACTACTTATGTATAATGTTGGGAGAGAATTTACAATTTCATATATCATATATAGGCATATATATGTATAAGTGTTTTAATATAAGTTTATGTACTTGGTTTATTTTTGTAAAATTAATGTTATGAATGAATTTTAGTTTGATCTTTATGTGAAATCAATATATGCACTACACAAGCAATTATAATATGTATGAGATGCTAATAAGTAAATAATCAAAAGGTGAGAGATGGAAAGATCAAACCGAGAGACAAAGGATTTATAGTGGTTCAGCTACAACGACACCTTCCTTGCCCTACTCCACTCCCCGAGTCACCTACTCGAGAGTTTTCTTCACTAGATCAAAAACCTCCCTTATGGCGGAGAAAACCTTACACACCAAATTACACACCACAACTTCGTCACAACTCAAACACAACTTCTTCACACCAAGCTACTTCACACCAATTCTTCTTCACACCTTTCTACTTCACTTCTAGCTTCTTCACAACTTGCTACTTCACTCCTAGCTTCTTCACAACTTACTACTTCACTCCTAGCTTCTTCACACCTTACTACTTCATAATTCTTTTTCTTCACGCCACTTGTTTCTTCACACCTTCACCACTAAGTCCTATCCACTACTCCAAGATATATACCACTTCACAACTTCTAAGCTTCAAGGTCTTCTCAACTTCAAGGCTTCAACTTCTTTGTCTTCATAACTATCTCTACTTCAATATACTACCACTTCTCATTTCTTCTATCGCTAATCCTATCCACCTCTACTTCTTCACTTCTAGTACTACTTTATACCTTCAATGAATCTAGATCCTATATCTAAATCTATCTAACCAATGTATACACTATATTCACCAAAGAATGAATGATATACAAGATGAAATGATCAAGCAACTTAGATAGCAAGATGATACTAAGTTGTAATACTCCTAGTCTTGATGAATAGAAGTATTCTTCTCTTTGCACTTGAATGAATGAGGCTTTGGATCACTAGGAAACAAAGGCTTATGAATTATATGATTGATGAGTGTCTAAATACTCATCATTTTATACTAATCTGAACTGCCAAAACATACAAAAACACTCAAATATGTATCAAAATACTTTAAATATCTTAAAGATGTGTTTTATATGTTTTAAATGCAAAATATGCAAAAACAGATTAAAAACGTACAAAGTTTGCATAGTTGGCAGTTTCAGTCCCTCAAGTTTAATAAATTGGCAAAACTAGTCCCTGGTTATTCTAAAAACATGAAAATGTCACCAAAGGTCCTTTTTAATCATAAAGTTACATATTTAGTCCTTTGGTGCAAAGTTTCATAAAATTACAAGTTTAGTCCCTCAACTTTGGAAATTGACAGAAATGGTCCCTGGGATGTAAAAACTTTGAGAAAAGCAATTTTGGTCCTTTTACTAATAATCTTTTGCAGGTTTGGTCCTTATGTGAAAAGTTTGGAGAAATTACAAATTGGTCCCTCAAGTTTGAAGGTTTGGCAAAAATAGTCCCCGGGGTTTAAAAATGGAAAAACATCAAAAATTCCCTTGTACTATTCACACTTGGTAAGTTTAATCCTTATAAGTATATTTGGAGATTTGCCATTTCAAACCCTCAACTTTTAAATAATTACAAAATTGGTCCTTGTGTGTAATAAACCAAAACCGGACCCTTTTGTTATTCTACCTAAACCAAATAAACCAAATCCAAACCCAACACTAAATCCAAACCCACTATCCTATTTTCCAGCCCACTCCACAAAGCCCAGTCCAACCCCCCATGGTCAAACTTCGGTCAACCCACAAACAAAACCACTACCCCGTACCTTTTCCCTCCTTCTCCATACCACCACCACCAAAACCAGATACCACCATCCACCTCACCCTTAACTTGCTCCCCACTCTCACCACCTCATCCTCCACCTCACACAAGCCTCCAAAGAGCCTTAATTGCCCTAAAACCTCTCCACGCAACAAACAGTACCACATTGGAAATTGGCGCCAAAAGCCAATTTAAACGGCCTGGATGATTGGGACCTTATCAACGGTTATAAATTGGTGGGAAAAGTCAAGTGGGTCCCACTTGACTCAGAAAAGAGCTACAAAAGGAAAAAGAAGCAGAAGATGAAGATTTTAGCTGAGGAGTAGTGTAATTTAGTCGTAGGTAATATAAACTTATATTTCAGTTGTAATTTCAATAAAATCAGCTTGTATTAGTTAATTCTCATGTATTACAATCTTTACTTTAAGTTAATTTCCAGTTTAAGCTCAGTTCTCAGTCTATGCAATTTTCTTAATTTCCCAAAATTCTTATAAAACTTGTTTGTTGTTAGTTGTTGTTACTATTGAACTCATAAGCTATTATAAGCTCTGACAAAGCTTATTTAAGTTTTTAGAAGTTTTAAAATTCAGTTTAGAATAAGAAAGCTAAAATACCAAAAATATTCAAGAAAATAAGAAATAAATAAAAAAAATAGAGTAAAGATCAAGAAGAAGGAGTTAGCAGAGTGTGATTTGAAGTTTTCATGGTATTAGTGACTTGTGGAAGTCAATAGGTGTGATTTGGTTCATTGGTTCACTTGTGCTCAGCCTTGATTCAAGTGTAAGCCAAATTCTCAACTTTTGCATTTTTATCATAGTCTTTATAATATTGTTTCTAATTGTGTTTTTATTATCTAATTAGTAATACATAATAATAATATTGAATAATATAGTTTACTTGTTCTTTGGAAATCAATTGTACTTAAAATCCAAAAACCTCACAGTGAAACACTCAATCTTGACAAAATTGTGTTTTCTACTTGTGTTGTGATTGATTTATGTTCATCTGATCTTTTATATCCATAATATAGTATTTGGAATCATTCCCATGGTCTATCTCAGTCTTTGCTTTTGAAAATCTCATTTACAGTTAGTTTAGGGTGTGTTTGGATCAGTAGGATCCACTGACTTTAAGGTTGTTGTAGTTGTTGTTTTTGGCTCAGTCAAGTCATACTAGGCATAAGTTAGTTAGGTAAGTCATTAAATTGGTAGTAACAAGCTAGAAAGTCAAAATCCATATCATAACTCCTTGACAGTTAACTGTCAAGGATTTGTGATCCATAAATCCAACCATTAGCTCATATCTTGTAGGTTTAGCTTAAATTAGGTCTATTGTAGCTTATAACATCATATTCAATCAGTAGCAGCCCTTAGAAATCCAATAAAGTCAAATCATCAGGTTTTACTCAAAGTCAACTTTTGCACTCCTCAGGTTTTGACAAAACTTGTAGGATTTTTATAGATTTATGTATTAGGATTTAGGTTCTGAAAATCATTTTGGTAACACTCTACCACCTTGTCTTTAAGATCCAACAATCTTTATATTTTTAGTATTTTTCTTGTGGGCCCCACTCACCCCTAAACACCACTGCAGGGAGGATAACCTCCCCTGCATCAGCAGACTTGTTCACCACCATCACCTTTGGTGGTGTTTTGTGACCAAACCAGTGGGCCCCACACCCTCTAAATAGTTTTTCCCAACCCCCCTCCTACCAGAGAGTTTAGTTTGACCACTTGTTTGACTTGAATCCCTGTGGACCCCATCTAGATTAAGCCCAAAACATTGTCCCCATTCTGTGTTCAAAACAGATTTTGGATTAGCTTATTTTGGCTTTTTAGCTTATCTACTGAGCTTATTGAGTTAAATTAAGCTTTGACTAGTCCAACTAACCTATTAGAACCAGAATAAGCCTTAGTGGGTCCCACATAAGCTCATTTGAGCTTATTTCCCATTTAAGTCAACATAAGTCAACTGTTAGAGATTATAGCTTATAACTAGCTTATTTTTAAGTTCTAAAACTATTGTTTTTATTAAAGTTACTTATTTTTATGTATAATATAGTTTTGTAAAATAAAAATCCAGAAAAACCAACATAAAAATAAGTGATAGTTTCTATTTAATTTAATTAAATTTTAATTTTCATTTTTAGATTTTAATTAAGTAATCTGTGTTTTTATATTTTTATTAATTTCCTTATAGGTTAAAGTAATTATAATAATTTTTATAGATTTTTATTCTGACATTTAGTATTAATTAGATTTAATTTTAGTTTTCTTTATAATTAATTAATATTAAGTAATAAATCTCATATTTAGTTTTTAGAAAGTAAAACTTAGTTTTTATAATTTTCCTAGCTCTAATATAGTATAATAGGTTTTTAGAAAATATAATTAGAGTTTCTACTGTTCATTTTACATTTTTCTTATTTTAATTGTTTAATTTAGACTTAAGTTAATTAAAAGGTAATTAATTAATAGATTAATCTTAAACATAATTTTTAGAGGTTTTAATAATTTTTTAGGATTCCTGTAATGGTTAAGTAATTTTATAAATTTTTTCATAATTTTCTAAGTTAGTTTAATAATATTTGTAATTTAAATTAGTTTAAATAGTTTAATTAATATAAATAGTTTTTAATTAATAAGAAATTCACAAAAAGACAAAAAGATTTATTTTTATTTTTTATACTTTCTTCAAGTTCTATTTTAGGTTTAGAAAATATTTTTATAAGTTTCTAGTTTAATTTGTAGTATTTATAATTTTCTAATTAATTAGTTAAATAAGTTTTTAATTAAATAATTAATAATAAATAATATAATAATCAAAAAAAATAGTTTTCTTTTTAATTTAAGTTTATTTTAAGTTTAAGTTTATAGAATTTTCATTTTTAACCCTTGTAGTTTATTTTTCTTAAAACTCACCTTTTTCTCAGTACGCAGTCGCGTCTGATTTTAAATTGGTGTACGTTTATACGTTTTAGATACCTAGGTTTTACGTAATCACTCTAATAGTTATTTTAAGTCATAAACCCTAGTTAACCACACACACATACTTTATACCCTTTCCTGTTCACGTTCACTAATCACAGATTCGTTTATAATATCACATCGCACACCTCGTTGGGACTTACGACCCAGGAAAACACTGTATTCCTCGGAAGCATTTGCCTCAGCTGTTTGACTATTACAGTTGGCCATTCACAAGTGGCTGATCAATAATTATCTGACTGTTTGAGGCGAATCAAAATTTGGCGCCGCTGCCGGGGAGGTTGTGCGCTTATTCTAAACGATTTTGCGTATTAGTAATCCTGGATATACATCCATTGTATATTTACCATCTTTTATCCATATTTTATAAAACAAAACCCAAAAATATTCACCTTTATACCCTCTATCTATTTGATTCTACCTTCTTACACCCATCTCATACATAATTCTTATGGCGTCTCTCGGTTACAAGTGTTTTCACTGTAAAAGCCCGATTGAGAACGGCTTTCGTTGTCTCCGGTGTATTTGTGAGAAATGTGGCAATAATTGTAGTAACAGATTTTGTACTGTGTGCAATCTGTTCATAAGTCCAAATTCTCTCAATGATTCACCAAATTCTCCCAACTACCCTTCACAGCCCGAGATACGTGCTATTAATGACGAACCTTCAAAAATTAATCCTAACCTTTCACGGTTTACGGTTAACAGTTTGTCAAGCAAACGTACAGAGCTTAGGGCAATGATTGAAAAGAACGACTTACCTAACCTTCACGTTTATCAAGAACCAAAACCCGAGACCATAACGGAAGTGGTGGAAATTGCTAGCTCTCAGAGCACACCACTTGTTCCACCTCCAGATTTTGTTTCTTGTGTCGGTTGTGGTGAGCCGCTTTTCGGTTTTCCATGTCATTGGTGTACATGTGAACAATGTGGTAATGATATCCAAAACGGGAGTTGTTTGTTTTGTGGATCGAGTAATTCATTTGCTTATGATCCTAATCAAAACTCATACAATGACTCCTCAAATTTTTCAAACTACCCATCACATTCATACGAGCAAGAATCATATTATCCAAATATCAATGATGCTTCGTATCAAAATACACCAAACCAGACTCAACAGTTTAACTGTTGTGAGTACTGTGGAGGTCCACATTTTAGCTCTGATTGTCAAACAAGGAATCCATTTCCTTGTAATAATTACGACTATTCGTTTCAAGACCTACCTCCACAGTACCAAATGAACCAAGCAACTCCTCAAAACCAGCAAGATCCTTATTTAGAGGTTCTTGAAAAACTTAAAAACATTAGGGAGGAGTTAACTAATATGTCGCTTCGCCATGATCCAAGTTCTTCTTGTGTATATTGTGGGGGTCCTCATAATGATGATCAATGTCAACCTTCCGGTTTTGACACATCCACACCTCCACAATTTCCACTCATTCAAAATTCTCGTGATAAATCTATCGCAGAATTACTTACTGAAGAACGAGATTCTGGGAAAAGCATGGAAGATTTAATTGCTGAGCAAAGAGTAGCCAAAATACGTGACAATATTCGCTATGCTGCTTTTTCTGAGTACGATGATGACAGTGATGATGATGATAACATTGTTATCATTCAAAAAGATTCATCGAGTTCATCAGTTGAGACTCCTTCCATGGATATACAGGGGGAAAATATTATAACTGAATCGCCAGCAGTAGAAATAATGGAACTTGTAGACTCCATTACTGCTAGCCCTTCTCAGCTCCCTCTGTATGTTGTTATCACACCCGAGGTTCCCACTCACTCTCTGAGCATGGGGGACGAGCATCTTGACACAATTCTCGCAAGAGAATCGGGCGAATTCATAAAGTCTAGTGTTGAGAACCTTGTCTCAATCCCGAGAGAGTCACAGGGAATTCTTGATCATATGTGTGATATTCCTACCCACCCTGATAATCCAAATGATCAAATTGAGAATGTCTCTAATTCCAGTAATGATTGTATATCTTATGGAGACATTGAGTATATTGAGGCATCACTGCCTCATTCTGATGTTGATCCTCTTCTTGAGGATTTCACAGAGGAACTCACTCACATCATTCCACTTCTATCTGGAAGTAATGATGATATTCTTGATTTTGAAGCCGATATGGGAGAAACTAAAAATCTTTTAAACCCTAATCCCAACATCAAGCTTAGTACTTCACATACTGATGATAATTCTTTATCTTCTGGAGACATCAGTTATGTGGAGGAATTACCTTCTGAGCTTGTCAACTCAGAAGAAGAAAATGATAATCATTTTGTTCCCGAAGCAATCGAGACTACTCTCACTAATCCTCTATATGAATTCGAATCCGAATTCAATTTGATTTCTGATAATCAAATCTTTGATATTCGGAATGAGGATTGTGATGAGTTCACAGCGGAACAAGAATTCACAGATTTACATCTCCTTGTTCCTGAAGCATTCAAAACTACTCTCACCAATCCTCTATATGAATTCCAATCCGAATTCAATTTGATTTCTGATAATCTACTCTTTGATATTCAGATTAAGGATTGTGATGAATCCACAAAGGAACATGAGTTCACGGATTTACATCTTGTGAATGATTCTCTTTACGAGGAGTTCTCCGGTGAACTCACTCATATCATATCTCCACCGGAGTATGATAACTTCTATTTTGATCTAGACATACCCATAATATGTCTTGATCAACCGAGCTTAAATGAGGAGATTCATGAACCAATGAATTCTCCTATTGAAGATGAGGAGTTAGTTATGATTTTCATCATGACTTTCTTTCTTTTCTTCATATATTCTGTACCATATCCTGTTCTTCACTCTTTCGGGAGTGAGGATATTATCTTTGACCCCGGCATTCTCATTTATAAATTATGAGCCGGGTGTCATTATATCTCATCGGTGTGGAACTTTCACGTGCTTCAAATGTTTATCCAAACGTCTTGAATGAAAGTCCGATGCTGATTGTCTCTTCCACATCATACTTCCCCATGGACAAATAAATTCGGGGTCGAGTCAAGCCAGTGACTCGGTAATCAAAAACATTAGCATGTATATAGGTTTTCACCCGTGTACCACCCTAGTGTGGGGGAGATACCCCACATGTTGTAAAAAAAAAAAAGAAAAAAAAAAAAAAAAAAAAAAAAAAATGTACATATAGTGATAGCTTCTATTTAAGAAGTTTTATCTAAAAAATATTTGTATGTATATACATCTAAAATAAAGGCTAAGGAATATTTTTCTTCTTACGTTCTAAGTTCGGTTTAACACCCGGTATTTTGAATATTGAGGACAATATTCAGTTCTAAGTGTGGGGGGAGATTCGTCTAACGAATTTAAACACATGTTCCATCCTCAACCCCCATTTTAGCCAAAATTTTAAAATTTTTTCTCACTTAGAACGCAATAAATGGTATCAATCCTCCATGTCTAACCCACAACAGGATTGGCTAATCCAGGAGCAAACGGTTCTTGGTAAAGATAACTCAAACCCGTTTATGGCTTGCAATTTGCCAAAAATTGTATGGTTCCTCAACTCCCCATTATCCTCAAAAGCTAATGAGTTGGCTAGCCCGCAAGATTATGGCTTGTGGTAAAGGCTGTGGAAAATCCATAATTGGTAATCAGCTCACCAAGATGTTGACTATTCCATCAAGAGTTGGCTAGTCCAGAAGCAAACGGCTTTTGGTAAAGACTAATCAAATCCGTTGACAGCTGGTGATTTGCTCAAAATCACACGGTTATCAGGTGTGCCACAGTTCTTACACCTGGCTACTCCAGAAGTGATGGCTTTTGGTAAAGAGATAAAATCCATTAAGTTTTTCTCAAATAGATTGCTAGGGACTAGCAATAGTTTAGTGTGGGGGATTGATGAGTGTCTAAATACTCATCAATGATCAAAGGATTTTTAAGATTGAAATGGAGGTTTGAATCAGAAAGATGTTAGTGCAAAAAGGTGAGAAAAATTCCAGATTTAAGGTGGTATTTATAGGCAACAAATTCTGACAGAGGAGCATGGCCGGTCCCCTTAAATCATGGCCAGCCCCCTTAAAATTAAGGGGACCGCCCTTTATAATTAAGGGGGGGCCCCAACTGTAACGGCCAGAATTCTTTTCTTTTAGTGGGGAAAGTTTATTTGGTGAAAAACTAACTGATTTTGGTTAAAAATTTGAATTCATATATTTAGTATGATTAAAACATTTTTCTTTATTACCAAAAGTGTTTTTCAAAAATATATAATAAGTTTATATATTAAAATAAACTTTGTAATAATATCCCTTTGATCTTATAAAACATTAAACACTATGTTTATTCATACCTTAAGTGATTAGATGGTGAAAGTGAATATTAACTACTAAATACTTGTTTACGTCATGATCTTTGGTTTGATGTGTTTTTGTTTTGTGAATATCAAAACATAGAGATATTGAAAGATATGAATAACGTTTTTAGTCATTTATTTATATCAACAATCTCCCCCTTTTTGATGATTACAAAAACTAAAGTCATTAAATCCAAAAATTAATTTTTAGACAAGTATTTAGTGAGTTTATATTCACTTCTCCCCCTTTTTGTAGAATCAAAAAGGTTTAAGCCAATAAGATGAAAGCTCCCCCTTGATGTATGCTCCCCCTCGTTTGAGGGCACCAAGGGTTCGAGAATTAGAATTCTTGCAAGAAAAATATTAGAAGCACAAGCATGGCACACGCAAACACATATAGCATAATACCAACTAATAATAAGCATGGCAAAAGAGAATTAGAAACACATATTAAATCATTCATTAATAGAAAATGATTATGTCAACCCATAATCATTGTTACATAGGCCATAAAGATGGAATACTAAACTAAGTAGAGCATCCTAGTGTGCCAACAAGGAGTGTCACCAAACTTTCTTGAATCCCAAAATGGTTGAGGAGTATTATTTGAAAATGAGAAACATAAGCATATAAAATGCTTTGTGGTTTAGTGGAGGTAAACTTTTGGTTGCATGGATGTTGGTGAGTTTGGAGATGTGGAGCTTGGAGGTGGTGGATTTGAAGTTGGGTTAGTTGATTGAGGGTTTAGATGTTGTTCAAGTGGTGGTGTTTGTTGAGATCTAGTAAGAAGATACTCAATCCAAGTAAAGTGCTCATTCAATGCAATGGTTTGTTGTTGGAGGAAGATGCAACAAGGACAATTGTTAACATGCTTCTCAATTTGGTTGATGTTGTGTGGTGATGATGGTGAGCTTGATTGAGGTGGATCCAAATTGCGTTGAGCAAGATGTAATGCTAAAAGAGCACTAAGCTCATGAGCCTCTTTTAGCTCCTTAACGAACTTCAAGTGTTCGGAGGAAGGTGATGGTGGTGGAACATGATAGTTGTCTTGGGTGAGGGTTTGAACATGCAACAAAGGAATGGCATGTGAAGTTGTAGGATGTGGTGGTGGTACTCTTGGTGGTGGAGACATGGTTGAGCTTGGGTAGTCATGAAAACATGAAATGGGTGAAAGAGGTTCTTCATGAGTGGGTGGTGTTTTTGTTGAATGAGCAACATGTGAAGTATTGATTGAGAGATTGGGATTCTTGTTTTGGGATTAAGCATGCTCATCATAAGAAGAAGCATTAATGAGGGCATGAGTGGATGATAGGTTGTGAGATGAGTCATTAGTGTGGGTTTGAGGTTTAGTTGTTGGTTGACTTGGAACAACATCACTTGAGTTATAACAAGAATCAAGTTTCCTCCTTCAAACGGGTTTGACGGAGATCCTTGTGGTTCTTGAAATCTTTGGTTTTTTGTTGTTGCGAGATGACATGTTTTGGTGTGATGGCATTAATGATGGGAAGAGGGTATTTATAGTGTATGAGAAATGTGGTTTAGGAAGGTAAATTTTGAGGGATAGTATGGGACAAAATATGTTTGTGAATTTTGGGAAGTATATGGTGAAATGGGTCAAAAAGTGATAAAGAAAACAGTATCCCCGACCATCAGATGGTCGGTCCCCTTAATTAGAGGCCGGTCCCCTTAAAATTAAGGGGACCGCCTTATGTAATTAAGGGGGGCCGCCCATCTGGTGATTCCCAGAATGCCAGAAATGGGTTTTTGGCAGAAAATTTTCAAAAAGGTTGTGTTTTTGAATTTGGATTCAAGTAAGTTCAACTCTTTGAGGCAATATAGGGCATACTATTCATGAATGTAGAGAGTGTAAAAGCAATTGACAATTAATTTCTAATAATCATGCAATCTACTAATTGATCAATTAAAATTAGGCAACTAAGGAAGCAATAAAGCAAACTAGTTAAATATGCAACTATATGGAAATGATAATATGTAGGCTAGTGCAAACATATTGATGAGTGCTAACAAGTAACAAGTAGGAAGCTATGATTATATGGACTTCAAGTCTTGTTACAAACAAGATCCATATGAGCAAACCATGATTCTCATGAAATGATTTGATTAAATTGTGAATGTCATTTTCATAGAAGTGTATGACACATGTGAGATAATCAAATATGTTTTAGATAAAACATTTTTAGTTTTATTCAACAATGTTTTGAAATAAATTCAAGTCTGCATTAGAATAAAATAAATAGAGTTTAGCTTCATTATTATGAAAGAATATTTTCAATCTTGATTATGATTAAAATAGAGTTATGGTAACTTATAGTTAAACATATTGTTTTAAAAAAATGATATAAATATTTGAAAGATTATTACTCAAAGCGAGAGGTTTTGAACGTGATATTTTAATTTTGATAGTAAGAAATTACAAGTGAAGGGTTTGAAATAGAAACTTAGTATGCTCAAGAGAATCAATTGAGTCCATGGTCACATATAATCATCTCTAATGGCAACTAAAGGTATGGAGGAGTGATGGTAGATTCTAATGGTCTTAAAGCAATATAATTGAGAGGATAAAGTAAGGGGGTGCTTGGTAAGGGGGTTAAGAGGGGTGGGGAATGGGTAAGGAATTCAAAAAGGCTCACCTCACTCAAATTAAGTGCTTGGTTAGGGGTGTGCAAAGGTATTGATTACCCCGTAATGGGTAATCAACATTATAGAGTAAATTGAGGGGTAAGGTATTGATTACCCACCTTACTCAATCCTCTGCATTCCCTTTCCCTTTCCCTTTCCCTTTCCCTTTCCCTTTACCTTTACCTTTACCTTTCCCCACTTTGAACTAAGCGGACCCTAAATCATCTACAGATACAAGATAAACACATGTATATGTGTGTGTGTGTGTATATATATATATATATATATATATATATATATATATATATATATATATATATATATATATATATACATACATACAATAAACTCATCATAATATTAAAAGCTAACTAATCTTAGTAATAGCTCATGTATTAATGCAACTAGAATAGTCATTTAGTCCAATTAGTAAGTATTCTACTATAGATCATAGATGATATTCAATATAAATGAAAAATAAGAAGAATGGTAAAAGTCTAATCAACAGGAGGGTTAACCAGCCTAGTATCATGTATACATATATTAGTATTAGTGATCTAAAAACATGGCAACCTATAAATTTAATCATATTAATATACTAATTAAAGCATAATCTAGTATAATGTGATATTGATAAGTTTTTGAAAAGAAAACTTACCTAAGGTCCAGCTTTTCTTCAAGAGTGGGCATGAGAGTGTTAGAAGACATCTTAAGAGTTTGCCCAAAGCATGTCGAAGTAGCAAAGTAAAATTCCAACGCAATAAAGATCAAGGAAGCTTGATCCGGAATATTTAATCGATCACACCAATCATCACAAGTCGTGTAGATCAAGAATAGTTGTGCTAGAATCCTTCGTCTTGGGGTAGTAACGAACACACCATATAGCCAATACTCCAAAAGTGAAGAACAAAACACCGAGACAATAAATGATCGCAACAACATCATAGGCAAATCGTATGTAGAATGCGACGCAGAGTAATAGGAATCAATAGTCGTCAAAAGTAAGAGAGCAAGGTGAGCAATCCAAAAAGTAATAGTCTCTTCGTTCATTAACTACCTAAACATGAAAAAGAGCTTGGTACCCAGATTCTCATGGGTCCGAAATGGTTAGTTGAGAACATCCATTGCATTTAAATGCACATGATGAGGATGTCGTCGAGAAGTACAAGAATTCATCAAATATTTGTTTTAATTAACAAATAATGACATTCTTGACTAGAGTGAAAAATAATGGATGTAAATACTATTAGTTCTAAATTTCTCCACTAGGTTTAACAAATTTTATTTGTTTTGATATATTTGTTAAAGAGTCATTTGCGGTAAATCCTAACCCGGTTTTATCATAAAATGACTTTTGAATGTTAAGTAAATATTTTAAAGATCTAGAACTATTTTCAAATTTGGCTAATATTTTTGCTTTTTCATTTTCCATTTTAATTTCATATTTGTAATCTTGACAATATTTACATTTAAGATCAATTTCAATATTACTTTCAAGTCTAGACATTTTATCTTCTAAAATTATTTCCTTTTCAAAATTGTTTTCAATGGAAATTGAAGATTTATTTTTAAGAATCATTTTTGAGTCAATGTTGCAAAAATGTTTGAAGTTGTTTTCCAATTTTGAGAATTCTAATATAAATTGATCATAGCAAAAATGTTTAGTTTCAGATTGTACCTCATTTGTAGTTGTACATTCTTCACATGCTATACGGTGATCAATTACATCGTCCATGTCGCTCCATGTTTTCTTTGTAGTTTCACTTAGATCTTGAAGCATGTAGTCCTTGCCATCAATATTTGTATTTATATTTGTTTGAATATTCTCACAAGCCATATTTTCATCATCTTCTTCGTTACTGCTACCTTCAATGATCACATTTGAACTAGTAGTACATGTGCTTATTTCAATTAAATATTTATCTATTAAATTTTCTAGAGTAACTAATTCTTGTCCAACATCAAGTTTATCATCTTTGGTTTTACATTTCTCTTGGTGAAACTTTAAAAGACATTTCCAAATATCATTTGCCGTCTTACAAAAGAATAATCTTTCATATTTATCTCTTGGTAGAGTTTTGAAAATAAGTAATTTAGCTTTAGTATTTTTATTAATCTTGGTTTGATGATTATTATATTAATTTTTAAAATCCATTTTGGTTGGTTTAAGATCACCAATTGAAATGATATGCCAAAGATCAAGATCTATTGATTTCACATAATTTTTAAATTTATTTTTCCATTCAAGAAAATGATCATTTTCAAATAATGGTGATTTTTGCGTAAATTCCCCTTCTAGATATTTTTCGAATTTCATAGATCGTTACAAGTTTTAAAATACAATATATTTTAGAAATCTTGCTAGACGTGGCTCCTGATACCAATTGTGGAAAACTAGAAGGGGGGGGGGGGGGGGGTTGAATAGTTTAGCGTCTTTTTCGTTTTATTTGTTTTGTAAAAGTTAGCTTCTAAAGATTAGACGTAAATTTCAAAACTCTTTAATGTAGAAATATAGATACTAGTTTATTTACTATTTTGTATAAACACTACTTATGTATACTGTTGGGAGAGAATTTACAATTTCATATATCATATATAGGCATATATATGTATAAGTGTTTTAATATAAGTTTATGTACTTGGTTTATTTTTGTAAAATTAATGTTATGAATGAATTTTAGTTTGATCTTTATGTGAAATCAATATATGCACTACACAAGCAATTATAATATGTATGAGATGCTAATAAGTAAATAATCAAAAGGTGAGAGATGGAAAGATCAAACCGAGAGACAAAGGATTTATAGTGGTTCGGCTACAAGGACACCTTCGTTGCCCTACTCCACTCCCCGAGTCACCTACTCGAGAGTTTTCTTCACTAGATCAAAAACCTCCCTTATGGCGGAGAAAACCTTACACACCAAATTACACACCACAACTTCGTCACAACTCAAACACAACTTCTTCACACCAAGCTACTTCACACCAATTCTTCTTCACACTTTTCTACTTCACTTCTAGCTTCTTCACAACTTACTACTTCACTCCTAGCTTCTTCACAACTTACTACTTCACTCCTAGCTTCTTCACACCTTACTACTTCCTAATTCTTTTTCTTCACGCCGCTTGTTTCTTTACACCTTCACTACTAAGTCCTATCCACTACTCCAAGATATATACCACTTCACAACTTCTAAGCTTCAAGGTCTTCTCAACTTCAAGGCTTCAACTTCTTTGTCTTCACAACTATCTCTACTTCAATATACTACCACTTCTTATTTCTTCTATCGCTAATCCTATCCACCTCTACTTCTTCACTTCTAGTACTACTTCACACCTTCAATGAATCTAGATCCTATATCTAAATCTATCTAACATACACTATATTCACCAAAGAATGAATGATATACAAGATGAAATGATCAAGCAACTTAGATAGCAAGATGATACTAAGTTGTAATACTCCTAGTCTTGATGAATAGAAGTATTCTTCTCTTTGCACTTGAATGAATGAGGCTTTTGACCACTTAGAAACAAAGGCTTATGAATTATATGATTAAAGGATTTTTAAGATTGAAATGGAGGTTTGAATCAGAAAGTTTTTAGTGCAAAAAGGTGAGAAAATTCCAGATTTAAGGTGGTATTTATAGACAACAAATTCTGACAGAGGAGCGTGGCTGGTCCCCTTAAATCATGGCCGGCCCCCTTAAAATTAAGGGGACCGCCCTTTATAATTAAGCGGGCCGCCCAGCTGTAACGGCCAGAATTCTTGTCTTTTAGTGGGAAAGTTTATTTGGTGAAAAACTAATTGATTTTGGTTAAAAATTTGAATTCATATATTTAGTGTGATTAAAACATTTTTCTTTATTACCAAAAGTGTTTTTCAAAAATATATAATAAGTTTATATATTAAAATAAACTTTGTAATAATATCCCTTTGATCTTATAATGCATTAAACACTGTGTTTATTCATACCTTAAGTGATTAGATGGTGAAAGTGAATATTAACTACTAAATACTTGTTTACGTCATGATCTTTGGTTTGATGTGTTTTTGTTTTGTGATTATCAAAACATAGAGATATCGAAATATATGAATAACGTTTTTAGTCATTTATTTATATCAACATGGTCCCTTTTACTTGGTTATCGGTAACTAAAAAGCTAAAGTAACCAAGTTGTATGACTTTTAACAAAGATGTATAAATGATTAACAATAAAGCAACGTAAACATAAGAGACAATATTTTTCAACGTTTAATTCTTTATTAGAAGTTAATAAAAACGAATCGTACCCAAGTGTTTACGGAATAACACTTGGGATTGAAAACGACAAGTGTGGTATTGACTCCTCACTAAACTCAAACAATGTTGAATGACAACTTTCAAGACCCACTGAGCTATCTCAAGGGTTATGTTGTTCTTTGGAGGAGTAAAAGTGGTTTGTGAATGCTTTGCATTAATTGCACAAACTTGTCAACTTTTACTCCTCACTTATGCTACCTATTTATACACAAATATGAACAACCCTATTATACAATGGACCTAAGTGTTCCTCAATAAAATCTTGATAGATTTTATTCTCTGACTTAGGAAACTTCTTTGGGTTAAGTCCAAAAGGCACTTTCTGATGACAGTCTGGTTTTAACCATTTGGGGAAAGTTTGACCCTAAAGTGATAAAGCACTTTAGTGAAACAAATCAAACTTTCCCGCCCAGTCCCGCCAAAACTTCAGTCTTCAAGTCATTAGTCTTCAGTACCATGATAGTTGTTGAGGAGTCTTGGGGTTCGGTGAGTTATTGTCATCCTCACTGAACCCATCACCTTCTTCTTGGCTTAGATCACACTCACTGAGTTCCGCCTCACTGAATGGAGAACCTTTCTTCTTCGGCTCGGTCTAAGCATCTTGAAGATGACTCACTGAGTTACTGTTCACTCAGTGACTTATTTACACTTAGGTTATTTTACGTTCAAATCCTTGTTAGAAGAAGATTGGGGAATTCAGTGACCCAACAACATCAAATGAGTTTGACTTTTAAAAAAAATCATTTATTTCCTCCAACTTCTATGAATAAACTGTATTGATTTGATGTTCACAGATTATGCTTGATATATGGTTGGAAAGTTAAGGTTGTGTATTGTTAATGCCAAAAATGATTAATTATAGTTTTACACAAATACTGCTAATTGCAGATCCGATGAAACCTTCACTTAGGTTTCAATCGAATCCAACTTGTCTAGTGAAACCTTCATTTTGGGTTTCGATTAGACTCAAATCATATATACCCAAACCATAAAACTAGGGTTTTCCTCATTAGCCAAACCCAGCCGATCTACTCGTCACAAAAAATCACCTAACACGGATTTTGTGAAAAAAAAATGCAACGAGGGAGAATTAAAGCCTGTAGCTCTGATATCATGTAAAGTGGTACTCCGTATTAATTAAGCATATAGACACACACAACCAAGATCAATAGTTAACAGTATTAATTTTAGCTAACAGTTTATTATAATTATCAATGTTGCAAAACAAGGCAGATTAATCACCGTCTAGGCGCTACAAGGCTATCAACCTTTCTGATTTTTTAAATCGGTCAGCGGTGGTCAACGGTGGTCAATGACGGGCAACGGTGGTCATACTTGTCAGAAACTTTCAAATCTTACCGGAAATACCTAAACTCATCGTAAAATTTATATCTATTACAAGATGTTGTTTTAATAAAAATCTTTCCGGAAATATATAAAACTTGCCAGAAATACCTAAACTTGCCGAAAATACCAAAAACTTGTCGGAAATGCCAATTCGATTAATCCCGCTTAGACCGATTACAAGCTACAGGGGGTTAACCGTCCGACTACCGATTCACGATTTTTGCAACCTTGATAATTATTAAATCAAGTGTAAAAGAGTGATTATTATCTTGACATGATAATAATCACTCAACGAAAACAAAATTATTACTGTACAAGACAAGGTAAACGATCGCAAATTCGCAATGATCATGATAAGGAGAATGGTGGCTGAGATGATCAGGATTTTTTGTTTTGTGTGTGTCGTGACTCGTGACTGCACAAGGAAGAGGGCCTCAAAACTTCCTTATTTGCCCCTTCTACTTTGAGAAACATCTGAAAGAAGCTAAAACGGTTTATTTGCACACTTGACCCTCCAACAAAGAAGAAACTGGAACTTGATTAATCACATAATAAGCACTGAAAATAAGCAAAAGTTTACTCCACAGATTATTAATAGCTTACTTCAACATTCACCACGGCGCATTCCTTACCACCTTGCAAAGTAGAAGTTACCAAAAGAGCAGATTTGAAATACAATGGATTTAAACCTTGGGACCTCCCAAATATAAGTGTGATGATTTTGCATAATATCGCAAAACAATTCATATTGTTCCTCATAGTGAAAAACTCTTTAGAGGAACCAGTAGTCAAGTGACTGGTTTACATGCGTTATATCTAGCTCTATATCGAATAAAAAGACATAAATCAGTTTGTGGTGTGATTACACAAAACTCTCATGAGACTTCACTTGTCCATTAGGGAAACCTAGTTGTTTAAAAGGCTTGTTGCACGTGCTAAGTGCAATCATGTACCCGACGAAATGGAGGACTTAGCTTGTAACATTCTCATTCTTTTATTTCATTGAGCTCGGTTATAATATTATGGTTTTTTTCCAAAGGGGTAAATTTATAAAATAGAACATATCAAAGGGTGTGTAAATTAGCAAAAATGCTATGTTATTCATGTTACTGCCAACATCACACTACTTTTAAAAAAAATAATAATAAAAAAATAAAAAAAAAATAAAAAAATAAAAAAAAATTCTACCTTTAGATGGAAAGAATGAAAATGAGTAAAACTATGAATGTGATGAAAAAGTAAAGTTACTGTGATTCATAAGAATATCTTGGTAAATTAAATATGAACCAATAATTTGGTTCAATTATTCTATGCCAAGCCAACATGTTGATTATGCTCACACTCAGGGGCGGACCCAAGCATTAGCTTTGGGGTGGCGGTGCCCTCCACGACTCGCCGAAAAAGTTCAGATTTTAGTGTAAAAAAATTTTTTTTTTTTGACCTTTTTATTAAAGTGCACCCCTCTAAAAAATCAAATTGCCCCCCACCTTGAAGCAAAAAATGTAAAAACCTTAGTTTTTAGTGTAAAAAAAATATATCTATGACCTTTTTATTAAAGTGCATCAAGAATTTTATCAAAATATTTTTTTTTGCCCCCCGCCTTAGAAAATCTTGGGTCCGCCACTGCTCACACTGAAAGGTGGATCTATAACAATAAATAATTCATGAAAGCTATATCTTGTCTTTTTTGATGCTAGTGTTGGAAATCAGCCTTCCCTTGCATACAAAACTTGCTTATCTTACTGTTCAAGAACTCACAAAACGACTCTCATGCAAATTGGGGTTTTCAATGGTGTATATTAACTTGCTTTCAATATGGAAAACTGATTACACTCATACAAAAAGATACCCTACTCTATTTATACTAAAATATTAGACTACTAACAAAGAAACGTGCACCACCTATTCCTATTAAACAGGAAGCCACAACCAATATAACTATTCAACTATTCCCAAGTATTCCTTAATACTCGGTCAACAATGAACCGGTAAAACCAACTTCTTTATTCACATACCACATGGAGCAACCCAAATACCGATCCATTGACCCACATATTAGGCCCATCAAGATTATACCCAACATTCACCCCCGTAATCTTGATGCCTATCACGGTCTCGGCTCCTATGATCATAATCACGAACACGGTCTCTTTCTCAGTCACCACTACATGCTTGATATTTCACTCCATGTTTCACTGATCGTCTGCCCCGTAAATGGATCAACCCACTAAACCATGACCCATGGCCTGCTCCAAGGACACAACCTGTTACGGGATCCACTTGCTCAAAGTTCTTGCTAAAATTTCCGTCTAAACTTTCGAGTTACAAAATGGTATTGTTTTCTTAAAAACATACCGGTCTTGATCTCGTTCTTACTTCTTACTAATTGATTACTTACTTATCGATTCTTGCTTGCTAGTTTCATGCTTGCTACTTGCTACAAACCCGAAACTTGGTACTTGCTTTATTGTGTTGCCTGCTACTTGCTACAAACTATGCGACAACCTTCTTGCTTGCTTTCTTGTGATCACCCCACATGATCAACTTTGTTCGGTCTTACTGTGAATCTTCGGTCATTTGATTCACGGTTCGGTCTTTAGCTATTAAAGCTTCGGTCTAGACAACCCGCCGGTCACGGTTGTCTCCTTCGGTCTCGGTCTAAATTTTCTTGGTATAGGTGTCGCCCGGTCTTTTGCGGCTCCTCGGTCTTCTCGGTCTCACGGTCTTCTCTTGATCTCACGTCAGTAAACACTTTATTGTCGCCATCATTCTTTCTTCTTTTTCTGTTTTTCTTTCACCTGCAAACAAGCCAAACCTCCGGTCTATATATCGGCTCTTCGGTCTTTGCCGGAATCTCTCTTCCAGCCGGTCTACGGTCTTTCTTTCTTACTTAACGGTCTTCTCGGTCTCAGCTAGAATATGTTTCCAGCCACAGTCTTCTTTTCGCCGGTTTTTCGGTCACGGTCTTCTTCTTCGGCGTCGGTCTTCAGTCGCTGCTTGTGAGCAGCCGGTCTTTCTTCTCCTACTTGCTGCGTTTCACATGAAATCGCCCCTAAGCTCTGATACCACATGTTGGAAATCAGCCTTCCCTTGCATACAAAACTTGCTTATCTTACTGTTCAAGAACTCACAAAACGACTCTCATGCAAATTGGGGTTTTCAATGGTGTATATTAACTTGCTTTCAATATGGAAAACTGATTACACTCATACAAAAAGATACCCTACTCTATTTATACTAAAATACTAGACTACTAACAAAGAAACGTGCACCACCTATTCCTATTAAACAGGAAGCCACAACCAATATAACTATTCAACTATTCCCAAGTATTCCTTAATACTCGGTCAACAATGAACTGGTAAAACCAACTTCTTTATTCACATACCACATGGAGCAACCCAAATACCGATCCATTGACCCACATATTAGGCCCATCAAGATTATACCCAACAGCTAGAAAAAGGTAAAAACATCAAGCACAAAATCTTTCTTAAATATAGTACAAAAAATAATTTCAAAGAATTACACCTTTGAATGTATAATATGGGGGAAAAAAATGAGATCTTGAAGTCATCTACACAACTCCAAAAATCAAAACTCCAATGGCTACAAACATTAAAAATGATGTTTTAACGGTCGATGATGACGATGGTGATGGTCCTGATGGTATACCACCAAACACGGTTGGATACGAAGGTGCATTATCGTCTAATGCATCACTTGGACTGTAGGAAGGCGGTAATGACCCGTCACTAGCATACACAACAATTTGAAGTTTTTGTGATTTTTCACAGTGGCCCGAAACGCCACTTGTGAAATAAAAAACTCCTGGGGTAGTGATGTTGAATAATGAATTGCCGTTGTTCATGAACAAGATTGGATCTTTTAAGTTGCAAGCGTTGTAGGATTCTTTTGTTACTTGGATCACTGAATCTTCACTTGGTGGATACAAGAACACTACAAAAGTAAACATATATTAAGTTCATGATTCGCAATCTAGTTCTAGCAAACATATCAAGAAACTAAGATGAATATAACCCATAACAAATCTAAACTAATCCAAGAGTATTAAAGACATTTTTCAAATATTAATCTAAAATATAGTTTCTCTATATGAAAAACTAATACTGACACACATACTGCTAGGCCAAAGGCGCGTTGGTAAATTATGAATAGTTTTTGATAAAAGGAACTTACTTAAAGAGTCACCAATTCTGAAGGTGAGTTTCTTAGGCCAGTTTGCATAAACTTTTGGATCTTCAGAAGTAGGTACATTCCAAGATTGAAGATTTCCAACTTGGTATTGATACGCAAGCACATTCGCTTGTATCAACACGAAGAACATAATCCCAAACGACAGTCCATGAACCGCCATATCTCCTTTTTTTCTGTTTTACAGCTCTAGTAAGAGAGAGCAAAACAAAACAAAACTTCTTAACTTAAGAAGGAAGAAATGATTTGCTCATCAATAAAAGGAGGATTTAGAACCAAGTGAAATGACTAAACTGGCCCACTTTTTGTATGCTCAATGATAAAATATTTGGTTTTTACCAATGGGGAATAAAGTATATTTGACTAAAGATGTATGATCTGAGTTGCTGTAGTCATGGTAGATCTAGTGAGGAAGGTACTAAATGTGGTTTTGCGGCAAATAATTAAGTGTAAATAAATGATGAAAGAGACATGAATCATTAAAAAATAAAACAATATAACGTGGGACAGTTGGTCTGAATAAGAACACAAGACTCATGCAGCACAACATGGAGACAGTGCAAGCTTGCATAGATTATGGGAAAACATGTGCATGTGTATGTTTGATTTAAAACATCGTTTCAAGATTATTTTTTGCACAAAAGAGAAAGAAAATCGCTCGAAAATGAACATATCTGTAGTTTTTGTGTAATTTAGCATTCGATCTTTATAAGTTTTTCCTGATTGTTGTGATGTTATGTCATTTTTGACCTACTAAACTTAGAGTTCAATTTTTATGAGTTTTAACCAGAGTTTGTATTTGAAGGTGTACGAGGTGTACAATCGCACATGGTCTCAAAATTTTAAAGGCCTCCAAATCTTGCAATCAGTATATATTACAGGGCTCAAAGTCTTAGAAGCGTTAAAGTCAATACCACAAAAGTTCAGATAAACTCGACAATTTACTCAAAAACTACATATCAATAAGTAACAAGTTTTCATTATCCTAGCGAAAACTGGTTTTAACTGACTATTGTAATGTTTGATCTTTAACCGGCTAAATTTAGAAGATCTGAGTCTACCCCCACAGAGACTCAACTCACACAAGTAAAGTTATCCCTTATGGGAAAGTTGTGTAGCCTCGTAAGTACCCCAAACTAATCACCATCTCTATTACTTCTATCAGTATTGTTCACGATTTTATGAACACCGGAGTTTTGTGTTTCTAAACAATCTTATGAATATAGTAAGCATGATGCCAAGATTCAATTATGCAAAAATTTCGAAGGACTTTCCATCTACCGGGAATAATACAAATCTATAGAAGTTCTTATGAATATCATAACTCATAAGTTACAAATGTGTTACCAGCAAAGTAAGTAAATGAAACAATAAAGTGCTAAACGTTGCTTTTGAACAAGGAAACACAATGTTGAACTACAATCCCGGAACTATTGAACTACAATAACTGCATAATCTCCTATCTAGTAACTATATTAAGATCCTTATTCTCAACAAGTTTTTAGCTTTTTTGTCTTTATTTCCGACCAAAAATACATTGCACACATCTTTAACAAGAATGATAAGTTGACTTTTAACTTTTGACATTTTTTCTATAATCTCAATCTGTTTCTTTAATCTTGAAATCAGGCATTGAGGGGTTCAGCCTCCACTTCTCTCACCTTGTCTAGTGGCCCTGTAAATATCATACAAATGAGGGTAATTAACACATTTGAAGCTTGAGTGTCATCAAGATCAATCTTTACTGAAACTAGAGTTAAAAAATGTGTCATTTAAAATTACAAAGAGACAGTACCTGATCTTTCTGCAGCCCCCAAAAGACGCCTTTGCAACATGCATGCAACGAAGAGGAAAAATGCGCACATTCCAAACATAAAGGAGATCGGGAATGCATCAACCTTCAAGAAGAGAAAAACAAAACTTTCAATATATAGCCTCAAAATAGATGTGTCAATCTCAACCCATATACTTATAAATGGGTCAATCTGGGTTATCTATTATTATGCATTTAGCCTCTATTATTTTATACAAAACCTCAGATAATTATAAAAGAATATAAATTTTTTATTTACAATTGCAACATCAATTATTTTTAAAAAATGTGGACAAAAAAGCATTCTGTATCAACCCAACCCAACACGTTTCGAAAATACCAGTTTTTTTACTTTTAATCGTTGCCTAACCCGCGCCCAATGTGCCATCTATGCCTCAAATTAGTGTTGTGTACTTGCAGAAATAGAGAGATAAAGAGAACTTACATTGTAAAGCACAATGCATACAAAAATATTGAGCGGAATGCGGAAAAAGTTCATGATTGTGCTACGGGCCTCCTCTGGAATATATTGGGACCTCATTTTCATTATAGAAGGCCAAAACAAGCCAACACACGCTTCAAATACACAGAATCCAAGCAGTTGGATACAACCCGAAAATGAAATGCTTCCACCCTTTACAGTCGAAGGAGCCACCAGAAACTGTTGAAAAGAAAATCAAATATATTCATTTGCATACAAAAGCTTCAAACTTTATCCAGAAAATGTTATTTTATAAGGTTTGTAGTATACGCTTGTTACGACAGGAAGAAATAAAGCAGCAGAAGAGACGAGAAAAACAATTTGCATGTAACTCTCGACTCTGACCGATGCACGCGCCATCAACCTTGAAGCAAATGAGCTTCCCAACATGGAAGATAACATGAAAATGGAGAAAATGAAACCGTGTGGAATATCTTCACCATTTGGGCTCAGAGCAGGAGTCCACAAGAACACAAAAGTGTACATGGAACCTTCAAATAGTGACTGAATTGCACCCAATAATGCTATCTTTTCATCTGAAATCATACACAAGATTTAATGTTAGATAGTAGGCGGGTTGGGTAATGGGCCAAAACCGGTACCTTTTAGCATGGGTCAAAAGGGGTTGGATTGGGTTGGGTCTACCCATACACTTTCGTGCTCTTTATATTATTTATAGATAATTAACGTTTCAATATTTTAACAATAAAAATCAGGATATTTTATACAAAAAAGAGATGTACAAAATAATGTGATACATCTCGGATGATTTTATTCTCATTTGAACCATTTTATTTTAAACTAATTTAGCAAATACCGGTTATATGTCAAACATAGCCCAAAACAGACTCGTTTAAAATGGGACAAGATAGCCGCCTCTAACGGTATTAAATAATTTAATGGAAAGAGAGAGAGTTGACCAGATGCAATTGCAACAGCAGCTCCCCTGAATTGAGTCAACAAGTCCTTGCTTTCTGTTGGGTCACCATAGTTTTCAGTCCAAGATGATATAATGATGGCCATCCCGATGGCAAGAAAACATGAGGCTGCATCAAAAGGAGCAACGGGTCCCAATGCTAATGTGCCGACTAGTAGATTCCCTAATAAACCAGCCAAAATGGCAACAAGCCCATTTCCAAGAAATACTGCCTTTGAGAATGTCAATGATAGCCATTGTTCCTCAAAACCCCTCTGCAAGAAAAATTTAGCTTAGAAACTTGACAAGGACATAACATTATGGAGATGATATACTGTGATGACATTTTGAAAGTAATTATTGTGACTTGAAGAATCAGATTATGAGTTGATAAACAGCCATGGGTGGGTGGATCTTTTACATCTGATCTTAATCATACTCTTTCGTACCCACTACCCAAAGTCCGAAACACTAAATATATCTGGTTATACACATCCAAACACCCCCTATAACTCTACATGATGGTTTACAGGATCATGCAACAGAGTGTACATATGAACCTTAATTATCCTTCTTTTTAGTTATGTTATCGTACAGCCTATGACAAATAAATTATGTTGTAGTCATTTTGCAGAGTCAAAAAGTAGAATATAGTTATTCTAGTACACCCCGTAAGAAATTTGTCATTTAGTTAACAACCATACAAAAAAATCAGAATTTTCCAGTACTTTACACACACAAATAGATCTCACCTTGTTGTGCTCAGCAACCAGCCACGACTCAAATGATGAAAAGAGGAGAGAAGTGGCAATCCCTCCCAAAATACGTCCAATCATTAGAATTCTGTACTCAGGTG